>JAJMKZ010000355.1:0-41627 GCA_030564005.1 Ruyongia tratensis | reverse complement strand
GAATGACATGATTAATTCCTTGAATTGTTCAGCTATGCTCAACTTGTTTGTCCAGGTTTCTTTATTTGAGGCACAAATAAACGATGTTCTTTTAGAATTATTGAATGTGATATCAGATTCTAAACTAGATTCTGAGTCTGAATCAGATGCTGAAATTGAACCTGAACTTCAAGTGACACATTCAATTAAGAAAGAAGAAACTACCTCAGAAGGTTTAAAGATCAACAATTTAATCCATTGTCTATTTGATATAACAGAAATCAAACTTAATTTTGCAGTTAATAATATTGAATTGTCTGTTTCAATGAATTCAGTTAGAGATAGTATGGTTATTATTCCAGATAATGGATTATGCATAAACAATACGCTTATCTTGAAGAAATTTCAATTTGACCTATTATATCAATTGCAAAATCTGATTACTTATAGTTGTCTTGATCTTTCTCTTTCTGCTTCAACAACAGCTGATTTAGCAAAGGGTCCTAAACTTATAGACATAGATACAGGTCTTATTGAGATAAGTGCTAATAGACCAACAGAATTTTACGCTGCTTGCATCATAGAGGCACAGGCATTAATAGATTCAGTTCATGAACAGCTAGCACCACTTACATCCTCATCAGAGAAACAAGTTACTCAAACGACTGATAATGACGATGAATCAAAAATAAGTTCTATCATTGCTTCTTTACCTCCAGTTAATATCAAGTCAAATTTAAAATTAATCAAGTGGAATTTAGGTATGTTAGATCCATTTGTTATGCTAGGATCGATCAAAGATTTTTCAATCATTAGTATATTTAGAAATGCAAATCTTAAGTTTACAACTAGTTACACTGAATTCATTACCAATTTTAGATTGACCAGTCAAAAATTCAACATAGTTCATATTCTACAAAACAATATATCACTTAATTGTAGTATTGATTTATTTGAAGGTGAACTGAAAAAAGTTGATCTAGATTTGTCCTCTGATCTTTCACAATTCACTGTTGGTGATATTCTTACACATGTCAAATCACTCAATGAGTCTATTATAATAGGTAAGAGATCTATTGATCAATTTAGTGGGATTCTCAGTGTACCAGATATTTCTTTAAAGAATGATCTGGAAACAGTTAAATTCACAGGTTTTGTTAAAGAATCAAAATCATTACTTGATGATATATTGATGTGTGTGAAATTTGCGAGCACTAGGTTGGTATTCGATTTGCATTTTGTTTCTACAATTTACAGCTTTACAATTGATGGTGCAAGTATAGCATGTCAAAACTTCAATGAGGACCTTTCAAACTCAAAAGTTAATCTATTTGGTGAGTTGTCATTACAAAGTATTCAATTTTTGATCAATGATAGAAGTGTGCATGGAAGTATAAGTTCTATGATGGATTTAAGTCTTGCTGTTAAGGTATTAAACTCTGATAAATCATCTGATGGTAGACAAATTATGGAATTTGAATCAAATTACTGTCGACTTTTACTACGTCCTAAAACTATAGTGAAGATGATTGAGTTGATTAACGATATTGGTCATGTATCAGCTACAATTAAAGAAAATGTCGATTTATTATTAAGTACAAATACATCTACAGATTCTATAGAACTATCAAAAACAAATATTTCATCAACATCCAAATTCTTACAATTTCATACGATAAACGTTTTGTCGTATAACTTCTGTATTGGGTTCCTGTTTGACACACATTCATCAGAGTTTCCAGGTGCTATTTTAGGTTATGATAAAGCATTCTTAATATCAGAAGACTTGTTTGGTAAGTTTTCAATCATGCATGGATATGTTTCTATTGCCAAAGGTAATGATAGTTCTGATTTCTACAGTCAAGGTAATGAAATGGGAAGCCCTAATCGTGCATTCTTGCCTAATATGCAACTGACATATGCTATAAAGAAGAACAAGAACAACAACCATATCAAGGTACATGTGGTGGGTGAAGAACTTGACGTAAAGTTTGTGTCAACTTCAATGATGCTTGTCGAAGAAGCATTAAAAGCAGCATCAGAAATTGAAGCGTCTAAAGAAAATATCAGAAAATATAAAACTGAAAAGAGCTCAGTGGTTGCTGCTCCTATAGAGTCAGAGATATATTCATTGCCAGCTGATTTTACATCATTATCTTGCAGTATGACATTTGCTGGTGGTAAAGTTAATCTATATCGTATGGGTGAAGATGGTGAAATGAATGAAGTATATCCTTCGAACTTCAGCTTACAAACTCCGGCTGTTCAAATAGATGCAAGTTACTCTAAAACTTCAGGTATCAAAGATCATAGTATTAATATTGAGGTATATACACATCCTTCAGAAAATGTTCTATATTGTGCATGTGTGCCAATATTATCGGATATCATTAGATCAGTAAGAAATATTGGGAAATCAACAAAGCCAAAATCAGTTGTTGTAAAACACACAACTTCAATGAGTAATCCATCTGAAAAAAGGTTTTCACCTAATACTAATTTTTTGAATGTTTTGTCCAAATTTCATATCAATTTTGGTATTAAAATTGCTAAGCAAAATCTAACATTGAGTTGTGAACCTGCAACGAAAGTGCAAGCTGTTGTTGGTATCGGAGGAATAGATATTAGAGCAATTACCAATGATCATAGTGAGTCACAGATGATGACAGGATTGTTGGTAGTTAGAGATTTGAGTGCTTCTTTACAACATAGTTATTCCAGAGAAATTAGTGGTTCAATTGAATCAAAAACTATTTCTTCTAATGTTATGCTTACTGGTACTGAAATCCTGAAGGTTTATGTTGTTGCTAAAATAGCAGATGTTACTTCATACATCAATCTGAAACAACTGCAAGATCTTGATTTATTTATTGATTTATGGTATCCATATGATATTTCCGCAAGATCATCATCAGATAGTATAGGAACACTACTTGAAACTTCGGATACTAAAGACATTTCTGAGAATTTTGTTGCAAGATATAGAAAGGTTTCAACAACAACGCCAATACCATGGAATCTAGACTTTATGATTTTAAATACCATTTGCAAAGTTGATTTAGGTCAATCTTTAGGTACTGTATCACTTGATATTGATAAGTTTTATTTATCGTCCACAAAAAAGACAGATTGGGAACAAAACATGACATTAGGTTTCAAAAATATAATATTGAAGGCAAATGGCAGATTAGGTGGTTTTGTTATTCTAAGAGATATAAGATTAAGATCTGTCATTCTATGGTCATTGAATGGTGAGGACTTGGATGTTCCATTAGTTTTATTATCATTTGGTTTAAAATCAGTTGAAGTTAAAGGTTCTTTTGATTATAATGTATTTTTAATAGCTAAAATTCAAAAGTCAAAAATTACTGTTTATAACCAAGTTGATCCTGAAAAACGTTTACAAGATAAATTGGTTTCAAAATCAGTGTGTGAATCAATCGAAGTATTTATAACATCTTTAGCTGCTTCTAATATTCTTGATATTCATAATTCAATTTCACGTATCCTTCAAGATAATAAGAGATTGTATAAACAAGATTTCAAAGATTTTAAAGATTTGAAGAACTCCAACTCTTACAATTATTTAAAGCCAGATACTAAAGATAATACTACTTCACCAAACAAAGAAGGTAGCTCAAAGAAGGCTGTTGATGTTGATAATTTTATCGCTATGCTAAGAACTGAATTAAATTTGGATATCAAGAGATTTGTATTACAAATATATCCAGGTTCATTATTAGATTCACAAGTTTTGGTTATTGATCTAGGTGGTGTTTCATTCGGATTTACTCAATTTAGTTCCGGAGATAAGACAGAAGCCGAAGTAATTCCGACTTTGAAAGATATGTCAGTATCATTATCCAGTTTTAAAAAACAATTGCCAGAAGAATCACTTTTATCAATTAATGTTGATGATTATGCTAAACATGCAATGACTGCTAAAGGGGGAAACATTTTTATTTTCCCATCATTCCTCTGTATGATGAAAATTTGGCAACACCATAATGACTCAAAGATTGAATATATTTATAAGAGTTCATTTGGTGGTAAAGTTGATATTCGTTGGAATATAGGTTCTATTCAATTTATTAGAGAAATGTGGGCTACACATGTTAAAGCATTATCTATGAGATTAGCACAATCAAGTGATTCAACTAAATCATCATCAAGTTTAAAGATTTATGAAGATGAAAATATTGAAGAAAGACTGAAAGAAGTCGAATTAGAAAAGAAATATGAATATATTTCGATTGAACCACCGATTATTGAAGCACCACAACTAAGAGATTTGGGTGATGCAACACCTCCATTAGAATGGTTTGGTTTGCATAGACAACAATTTCCTGGAATTACACATCAATTTGTTATCATTGGGTTACAAAATTTTGCTCAAGAAGTTGAATCACAATATGGTAAAGTTTTAGGTAAGGCCTAATTAACTATTCATTAAATTCGTTACTGTATTGTCAATTTAAAAAAAATATCTTATGCATGCTTGGATACTAGTTAATGATATTTATATTTATTATTTATAATTCTTACTTGTAGTTTTTACTCAGTCGATTATAGTTATAACCCCATTGCCTTTATCATGTTTTAAAACCTTATTATATTCCCAAAAATCAAGAGCAGACTTCAAATCATCTTCTTTCATATTTAAATTTGTCAGTAAAGTATCATATTTCATAGAATCAGAATCCTGTAAAGCATAAATAACAGTTGCATAATCAGGAGGAACTTTAAATTTCATTGGTTTTCTATTATCAAATTCTAATTCTAAATCAACAATACCGCTATTAATAAAATGAAACTTTCTACCAATCATTAATTTTTCAAAATTTGATTTAAAATTATTTAATTGATCATTAACAATTGAAGGTAAATTATATGGAACATAAGATTGATCAGCATAAATAAAATCTTCTGATAATTCTTCTGGCCAATATAGATATGATAAAACCTCAAATTGATAAGATTTATTAGCAATATTTGAGTCAAATATTTTTTTATTAATTTTTCTACTTTTCAAAATATCATCAATCATAACATCAATATTATTAAATTCAGCAGTTAAAGCTGAAATATTATTGTTATTACTATTCTTTTTACTATTAAAGAATTTTGATTTTAATAAGGTAATTTTATTTAAAATTGAGTTAATTTCAATCTCACTACCAGTATTTGATAATTCAAAAGGTAATTTTAACAATTTTTGACCAAATATCTTTATAAATTGTTTAATAAACATTTCTTTATTATGGTCAAATATTGAAATTAAAGATTCAATAATATCTTGTTTTCTGAAATCTGGTAATGCATCAATTGGGTCAGGGGTCCAAGATAAAGAGAATTCAGTTGTTGGAGTTTCATTAACTTGTAATAGTTCAGTTTCTAAAATTGATAAATTATTTGTGATATTTTTATCATAATCTAGTTTAGAAGTTTCATTCAGTAATGCATTAACTATCGTTGGAATTGTATCAGATCTATCTCTTAAATATTTTCTTATTGGTCTCGAAACAATATCTAATAAAACACCTCTTGGATCAACAATTAAAAAAGATTTAATCGTATGAGTATAAAATAAAATAATATCACTTGTATTTATACTTGCATTTAATAGCTTTGAATTACAATTTTTGATTAAAGAAGATACTAAATCAGATTTTAAACTTGGATCAATTGATAACTTTAAATCTTTTAAAGCAGGGATTGAATTTGGGTAATTATTAACAATATCAAAGATTTCTTTAATTCTTAAATTTGCTAAAGAAGTTTTAAATACTTGTAAAGAAGATAAATAACTTTGATTTGATAAATTCATTGACTTTATATGACTTTCAGGATTTAATAATAATTGTTGATTCCAAATATTTGAAAATCTTAAAGTATATTCAGAAATTTTTGAAATGGATCTCAGATATTTAATTGATGAAATATCTAAACCAATTCTTAATAAACATTCTTCATCATCTTTTGTAAAAATATTCAGTAATAAAGGCATTTTGTTATTATTATTGTTTGATGATAATTCTAATAATTGATTTGATACATGAAATCTAAAAGCTGAATCAATTGACCTTTTGAATTTTGCTAATTCTGAGTAATCTAATTCAATAAATATTTGAGGGTATAGAATATCATCTCTTAAATTTCTTATAGTTGTTAAATTAATTCTATGATCTTGATTTTGCAGTTTTTGGAATTTAAACCAATCATCAATTAGATTTAAAGAATGATTTGTATAGTGAATTAAAATTATTGATAAAGTATTTGAATGTGCGAGATTTTTTAAAGCATATTTAACTCTTTGTGAGGGAGGTTTTGATGGAGTTTCCAAAAGCCAACTTGAAGCCAATTCTGCATTATTATCGACAGGGACATCGGGTATTTCGAATACTTTATTGATTTCAAGAATAGATACCATCTTTTTACACCTTCAAAACTCTTCAAAAGTTCTTTAATTTCAAAATGTGTATTTATAATTTTAATTTTAATGTTTTGATTTTGTAAATTATTTGTTTTAATTTTTGAAATTTTTCTGGTTTTCCAAAAAAAAAAAATGGCAGAATTTCTTAAAGAAAAAAAAAAAAAAAACCAAAAAAATGAGATTCAAAATTTACAACTATTAAAATTAGCTTTTAAATAAAGGAATATTTTATTATTTTTGATTAAATGTCTAGAAATGTAAGTAATGTTATTTGTAATTTTGTGGAAGAATTGATTATATCTCTTCTTTATAGTATAATCTTTTCAAAGTCTCTATTTCCAATATAAAAGGGGGTTTAAACTAACACGTTTAAACGATAGCTACAACGTCAATTAAGAGATCAATTCATTGATTTTACACAAACAACAGGATCAATTGCTGATCAATTTTTGAAGAATAGTAATTATGATTTAGAAATGGCAATAAACAATTTTTTATCATATCAATCAAGTTCAAATAATAAAGATAATAAAAAGATTTATGAAATTTTTAATAAATATAAAGAAAATGAAAAAGATTTAATTTATAATGATGAAATTATTGGACTTGATGGTACAATTAAATATTTGGAAGATCTAGGATATGAACCAGAGGATAAAGTTACATTAGCATTAGCAGAATTTTTAGAATCAACAAGTATTGGAATATTTACAAGAAAATCATTTATTCTTAAATGGCAATCAATTAGAGCAGAAAATTTAAATGATATGAAAGAATATATTAAAGTATTAAATGAGAGATTAAATAATGATTCAAATTATTTTAAAAAAGTTTATCAATTTACCTTTACATTTTTATTAGAAGATGGACAAAGAACTTTATCATTAGAAACATCGATTGATTATTGGAGATTATTATTAAAAGATGAAAATGAAGCAGATGATTTAAAAAAGGGTAAAAAGAATTATATTATTGAAAAATGGATTGAATTTTTAGAAAATGAATGGAATAAACCGATAAGTAAAGATACATGGAATATGTTTTATGTATTTGTTAAAGAATTTGAAAAAGATGTTAAATTGGAGAATTATGATGAGAATGCAGCATGGCCAAGTATAATTGATTCCTTTGTAGAATATTTACAAGAGAATAAGTTGATATAGTATATATATATATGTATAATGAAAAATGCATATTAATACTAAAAAGCATATTTTTATAAAGTGTAGCCCTAATGAGCCCTAATATCATGTAATGATCACGTGCATTTTGAAGCCCTAAAGAAACCCTAATTTTTAGAAAATAAAGAATCCTAAAAAATCTTTAAATGATTATTGTTTAAGTAAAGTTTTATTGTGGTTGATGATTTGAATGAAACTACTAGATGTTGTTTGAACGAACGGTAAGAAGTATACCTGGGTGTTTAATCTAGTTGTTCACAGTCATTAGTTAGTAGTTAGTAGTCTTTCTGTTCCAAATAGTAACATGTGCTCGTTGAATAGTTTTTCCAGTTTTTTGATATTTTGATGTTGTGTATTTTTGGCATATAGATATCACTGGTTTTTTCAATAAAATTTACATCAATATGTGATGGTGTTTATGAGTAAAAGTCAATGGTTGTTGTTATTATTAATGTATTTTAATTATATAAACAAAATATACACACTCAACTGTCAACTGGACTCCTCGAATTTTGGAAATACACCTAAAATGTTTAATCCATTAGAATATGATAAAGCTGCAAGACAAAATAGATACTTAAATAAAAGATCAATCTCTGATATCTTTACAATTGTTTGTTGTAGTTTTGCTTTAATCTCTAATGGTTATTGAGATAATTTAATGACCATGTTCAATCCTTTATTTACTTTACACTATAAAGAATATTATACTTCTACTCTTAAAACTGGTATCTCAAAAGCTATCTTAGTTGGTGATATTATTGGTATGATTTTTGTTTGTTTTGGAAAGTTTATTTTGGTATTGGTACTTCTTGGCCATTATCAGTCTTTTATTTTAGATAAAATAAGTCAATTTCAAAATTATATAGAAAAGCTGCTATTAAACATAATGTTCCATATAAATTAACTTTTAAAGATTATTGGAAAAAATTATTAGTTACTTGTAGTTGTTGGTTTATTTATGATTTTGTTATTTCCCCAAATGGTTGTGGTTGTGGTTGTTGGTTTCCCCCAAATTGTATCAAGTATTATCGATGATACTGCAACTGATTTAAAAAGAATCGGTGAATGGACTATGTTTTTAGCTTGGTTATCTATTCCAGGTTTAATTATTGGTGCCTTCTTTGTTGATAAATTATGTAGAAAATATTGTTTAATGATTGGAGTTTGAGGCTATTTAGTTATCTGTTTAATTATTGGTTGTGCTTATACTCAATTATCAAAAAATTGTTCCTTTATTCATTGTCTTTTATAGATCTTTAACTTCATTTGGTAACTTTAGTCCAGGTAATAATATGGGTTTAACAAGTTCAAAATTTTAGGCTACTCCAGTTCGTGGTACTCTATATGGAATTTTTGCAGATTTTGGTAAAGTTGGAGCTGCTGTTGGTACTCAAGCTTTCACTACTATTCAAACTAATTTAGGTAAAAGACGAACTTTTATTATTGCTGCTATCTTAGGTTCAATTGGTGTTGTTTTAGCTTATTTCACTATTACTCATTGATTTAATGATAGAGGATATTTAGATTTGAAAAATACTAAAGAGAAAATAGTTGGAAAGGTACTTGTGACACTAATGAAGATTCTTCATCATCTAGTGAATTTGAAAAAGATGTTGAAGTTGATGTAGAAAAAATTGATGTTGAAAAATCAGTAAAATAAATAATTTCCTTTTAATCGTCTTTTCTTTTTTTGAGTATCTCTTCTTTTATTTCCTCTAATAAGGAATATTTATAGATTGATAGATATCTTTTGTTTTACTACGAATTTTTTTGGCTAAATATAGTTTATTTGAATTATAATTTTTAATTTAATACAGTTTTTATAGTTGATTAATTGTCTTTTAAAATCGTTTTAAACCTCACATGTAATTTTTTTTAATTTTTAATTTTCAATTTTCTAAAAATACAGCCTTCTATAAGCATTTAATTCTAAAAACACAGCTTTTTATAAGCGTTTTGACTTCACATTAAGTAAAGATATTTAATAATCACTCAACTTTACAAAAGTGTTATACTATTAAATTTCTCGGCCGAAGTCTCGTTTAACTTTTAATAAGAATTATGAATATTCAAACCATGATAGTATGATCAAATATTATTCAATTCCACTGATAAATAGTGGAAAACACTCTGTATCTTCTACAATATAGATATAACTAGTTCAGTTTTGCAAAATCAAGTAAAATCTCGTTCATTAATGATTTTTGAATAGTTTAAATATTTTTTAAATTCTTTTATATGTATTACTATTTTCTTCGGAAATAAATTTTTAGAGTTATCTCCGGTCTTTTATTATTATTATTCGAGTATATAAACGTCAACTTATAAATTAGCTTATACAGACGATAAAATATATCAACGAACTTCAAGCAGAGGATATTTATTTCTTAAAACATCCTATAACGATATTAATTACTATTATAGCTTTTTACAAGTATAAGTTTTCATTAAAAATCATTAACATATATTGAACTAAAGAAAAAACCCTAAAAACAAACCGTTGATACTTCATGATACTTCAAAAACATCATCATTTCTAATTAAATAGTTCAAAATTTCTAAATCATTATTACTTAGTTCAAATGAATTATTAGTTGCATTCTTTGCTGTACCATTAGAAGTTCCATCTTGATTACCATTTCCAATGTTTTCTTTATTAGTACTTGATCCATTCTCACCATTAGTTGAATTTATACTTTTACTTGAGTTCACATTTGTATTTATACTTATATCAGTTAAATTTGAATTAACATTTGTTGAGTTTGAATTTGTTGAATTTGGATCTGAATTTGTATTTGGTCCATCATAAAAACTTGCTTTATCAATAAAATCATTGATCAGTTGTTCAAATAAATAATCTTCAATTAATAGTTTTTGATGAACTGGATGATATTCACTACTCCCTGATTCATTAGTTATCATATTTTCAAGTTGTTTTGGTACTTCTAAAGTTTCTTCTGGTGTAATGTTATAATCATTATTATTATTAGCTTGGATATTATTATTGTTGTTACTAATACTAGCATTATTATTCGTATCAACATTATTAGATTCATTAATATTAGAGTATTGTGTCGTTATGTTATTAGCATTGACATTATCAAGAACATTTTTAAATGCAGAACTTGTGTTGTTATTTAAATGTATTCTAATTTCATTAATACCTGAACCATTAAGATTATCTTTGTAATTTAATAATGAAATATCATTCTCTAACTCTTTTTCAATCTTAACTTTTGTTAATTGATCGTCATTTAAATAACCAAAAATAACTTCAACATTATTTAAAACACTTTGATAATTTTCATCTTTTGAAATATATCTTTCAAAATAATTATCAAAATATTTATAAAGTGTTAAATAAACAAAGACAAACATTTTTGAATCAAAAACTTTTGGAAATGATTCTCTCTTAATCTGAATTAAAAAATTAAATGTAACATTTGATAAAGCATGTAAAAATTCTGGAACTTGTAAAGCTTTTGAAATTCTATTCTCTGTATCATTATAATCATATTCTTCAAGATCTGTAATATTTAATAAATAAACTTTTTTACTTGGTGAAATTGTAATTTTTTGTTCTTTTAATAGATGTAATTCATATGCTGCTAATGAAGAATAAATTTTGGCTAATAATGGATTTGTCCAAGTCATACTTTGTATTGATAATTCAACAGCAATAAATAATCTAAGTGGATTTTTTGAATTTGAAAAACAAATTTTATTTAATCTAAAATTTAATTCAATTGAATGAGCAATTGTCATTAAACCATATTTCATTGTTGCATTCATATAAGTTTGTTTTGATGGATCATCACTAGACGATCCAACATATAAAATATTATAAAGTGCATGTAAAGTACTTATAACATATATTGCATGATAAATTAATAAAATTCTATTAAATGATAATTCTAAAATTTCATCGAAATCATTTAATCTTTTAATTTCAAAAGAAACATCAGAAATTCCATGAACTTGTTCAATTTTTTGAATTAAACCCATTAATTCTTTCTTTTTACATTTATATGATCTGTTTGTGATTAATGTTAAAGCAGACTTTAAAAGTAAAACAATATTTGCAAGATATCTTTCTCTAGTATCTGTACCAACATAAATGTCACAATAATCTGGAGCTGAATGAGGTATACCAACTTGTAAAGAAATTAAAACATCTTGTCTAACAATAAAATACCAAATATTTTTATAAATTGTTCTAACGTGTATAGGTTTATCAGCGTGTAATAAATCAATATTTCTATCTAAACCCATCAACATTGCAATACTTGCACATGTTTTAACCATCAATATACATTCACGATACATATCAATTGCATCACTATCTGAGGGATTAACATTTTTGACTTCTGAAATAAATAATAAAGTTTGAAGAACTGATATTGGAGCAGGAATGTTATGAGCTTGAGCAAAATGTAATAATCTTTCAGTATATTTAATTAAGTGACCTTTTAAATCATATTCATCATTCGATGAAACATTTCTAACAAGACTAACATATTTAATAATAATAATAATTAATGCAATTTTAGAATAATCTGATGATTTTCTTGCTATAATTTTGAATCTTTCACTATCAATTTTAATAAATAATTCATTAAAATCTTTATATAGAGTCTCTTGATGAATAAATTTTGTTCTATAATAATGACAAGATTTAAAATAAAGATCGATTAAAGATTTAATTTTATCATAATCTGGTAAATATTCTTCAAGGTTTAATAATAACTGATCAGGAGTTGTTGCTTGAGTATTTTTAAAGCTTTCATGTTCATTTCTTATGGCTTTACTATTTAAACCCCATATATCATTAATCTTTTGGAAAACATGCCTCTTTGCTGTTGTGAATAAATCACTATCTTCTTTATTATCCATCACCAGTAAAGCTCTCCATGAAGAAACACCATGGTATAATAACTTATCACCTGTTGTGTTGACACTGTCATAAAATCTAATTATTCTATCTTCATCCGCATCACTTGCATCTTTATTATTGTTATTATTATTATTGTTGTTGTTGTTGTTGTTGTTGTTGCTGCTGCTTTGTTTTTGATTCTCTAGTTGTTGTTTCAATTCTAAATTTTCCTTCTTTAATGTTTTGATAAGTTCCTCATATTCTTCAAAAGTTTTAGAATCTATAATCTTAACAGATGTATTTTCATAAATACATTGGTCTACAGTGAACCCTCTCTTTGCACAAGATGAGCATGGTCTACCATTATCACATCTAACTTTTCTCTTTTTACAGCTCACACAACTAAGACTGATTCTTTTCTGTTTCTTTCTTCCATTAATGCTTTCATCCATTCTACAACTCTATCTCTTTAATGGAATATCTATTAAATGAAGTGTTAAATAAGAACAAAATTGTTGTAATTATTTATTAGGTGTGATATTTATTAAACAAATTCCGAGGGTTCAAAATCGGAATTCAATCATCAGATTTTTTTTTTTTTTTTTTTTTTTTTTTTTTTTTAAGGTTTAACATAAACAATTGTTGAAAGAAGCTTGTATATTTATTAACAACTAAACAAGCTACTTCATTAAATGGCTAAAAAGAACAACAGCAAGGCCAAAAAGGCACAGAAAAGTGTCAATGCCAATAATTCAAGTGCTACTGAAGCAAAGAAGGAGGAAAAAGTAGACTCTATTGAGGAAACTAGTGTATCTATAGATCAAGAACAAGCCACATCAACAACACTCTATGAACCTGTTGAATCAAAAACTGCTATTGATACTGAGAAAATTGATGGTAAAACTACACTTGAGAGTACCGCAGTTGATTCAGTAGCTGTCAATACTAAAATTGAAGAAACTGAACCTGTTATAAACTCAACAATTGATAGTATAGTGGAACAAGATTCAAAAATTGAAACTGAACAGAAAGAAGAAGAAGAACCTATTAAAGTTGAGAAATCAATCTCTGAAGAAACAACAAAACCTCTTGAAATTGAACCTAAAGTTAAAGAAGAAGTTAAAGAAGAAGTTAAAGAAGAAGTTAAAGAAGAAGTTAAAGAAGAAGTTAAAGAAGAAGTTAAAGAAGAAATTAAAGAAGAAGTTAAAGAAGAAGTTAAAGAAGAAGTTAAAGAAGTAGTTAAAGAAGAAGTTAAAGAACAAGTTAAAGAAGAAATTAAAGAAGAAATTAAAGAGGAAACAAAACCTGAACTTGAATCAACATCTGAACCTGAAGTTACAAAACCTGTTGTTAAAAAAAGATTAACACTTCAAGAAAGATTAGCATTAGCTGCTAAATCAGGTAAAAGCAAAAAAGTAAGGTCAATATCTACAAATGAATCGAAAGAACAATCAATTAAATCACTTTCTAAAATTACTAGTCCTATTACTGAGACAACTTTAGAACCAAAAGAAATATTACAAGAATCAACTACTTTAACATCAACAGAGATATCCAAACTTGAAGATCTGTCCTTATCATCAAAGAATCATACTGAACCAATTATAAGTTCAACTATAACTTCTATACCTAATACAACAAAAGAAATAATTGATTATAAAACTTTAAATAAAGAAGAATTAATAAAGAAATTAAAAGAATTAGATATAAAATATCAAAAAGTTCAAAAAAATAATGAATTATTAACAATTGAGAAACAATCATTAGAAGAAAAAGTTGAAACATTATCAATATCTAATCATAAAGTTATTAAACAATCATCATCATCATCATCAAATTTACAAAATTTAGAGATATTAAAAGAAAAAGATGAAAAAATTGCACAATTATTAAAAGAAGGTGAAGCATTATCGATAAAAGAATTAAAATATACAAATACAATTAAGAAATTAAAAGCTAATGAATTAGAATTAGAATCAGAAATGAATTCTATTGTTAAGAAATTAACAATTATTGAAAATGAAAAAAAACAATTAAAAGATCAAGTTAAAACATTAATTGATTTTGAATATCAAGCAACAATTCAAGTTAAGACATTAGAAGTTCAATTAAATAATGAAAAGGAATCATTAAAAGAAGAAATTAATAGAAATAAAGAATTAATAAATGAAATTTCTTTATTAAATTCTAAAATAATAAAAGAAAGAAAAAATTTTAATAATGAAATTAATTTATTAAAAATTAATATTAAAGATAAAAATCAAAAATTTAATTTTTTAAAAGAAGAATCACAAATTGAAATTCAAAGATTAGAGGATAAAGTTGAAAATTTAAGATTTCAAGCAGAAAATGTTCAAAGATTAACAATTAATAATAATGATGATGATGATGAAGAAAGTTATTTTAAATTACTTAGACAACATGAAACATTACAACAACAATATACAACATCAACAGAGAATTGGCAAAGTATTGAGGCATCATTAATGAATAAGAATAATAATTTTGAATTAGAGATAAAAAGTTTAAAAGATGAATTAAATAATTTAAAATCAAAGATAGAAATTTTAAAAAAAGATTTAAAATTAAAAATTTTTGAAAATGAAACATTAGAAAATAAATTAAGGATTAATAATAATGATAAATTAAAATTAGAGATTAAATTAAAGAATATTAATGAAGAATTAAATGAAGTTAATGAAATATTAATTGAAAAAGAGATTAAATTTAATCAATCAACTAAATTATTACAAGATAAATTAAAATTTTTTGAAAAAGAATTAAAAGATATTAAAGAAATAAATATAAATAAATCAGAAAATTTAATATATCAATCAAATCAAGATTCATTATCATCATATTTAAATAATCAAAGTACAACAAATTTAAAGAGAAATTCAAATTTAAATATTAATGAAGGTAATTTATTAGGAGAATCTTCTTCAATAACATCAAAATTAACAAGTAGAAAGGGATCAACAATAAATGATTCACAAAGAAGTTTAATATTACAAGGATATGAATTAAATAGAGATAAAAGTTTAGATGAATTAAGTGAATATGATGATGATATAGATATAACAAATTTTAATTCACCAATTATAAATTCAAGATTTGATATAAATGGAATTGGAAATAATAATGAAGGATCAAGTGTTCAATTATTAACAAAATTAAGTAATCAAGTACGTAGATTAGAGACTGAATTATTAACAATTAAAGAAGAATATAATAATTTAATTAAAGAAAAGAAGAAATTAAATGAAGAAATTATTAAATTAATGATTGATAATTCTAAAGTTAAAGAATATAAAATTCAAATTAATAAATTAGAAGAAGAATTAAATAAATCAAAAAAGAGACAAGAAAAGACATTAGAATTATTAGGTGAAAAATCTGAAAGAGTTGAAGAATTGAAAGCAGATGTTGAAGATTTGAAGGATTTATGTAGACAACAAGTTCAACAATTAGTTGATTTACAAATGAAATAAATGCTATTTTCTTTTCTTTTTTTTTTCTTCCTTAAATGTTATAATAGTAGTTATTCGGTATTTAAGGTATTTAAGATTTAAGATTTAAGATTTAAGTGTATATCATTATGTATACATTATTATTGTTTTTGTTTATAGAAGATCTTATTGAACTTAAAAATTTAAAAGCATTACCTAAAAAAGAGAAAAAAGAAAAAGGTTCAAAACTGTTTAAAATAACCATTACAGTTGAATTTTATAATAAGTTTTTTTATAATTAGTTTTATGCAGTTAATTTAATTTTAATTTTAAGTAAAGATTGACAATTTATAAAGTCCGAAAAATAGAAATGAACAAAAGTTAAAAGATGATGAAGAGGAAGAAGGAGGATGAAGGAGGGTGATAGATAGACAAAAAAAAGGTATACCAACATAAGAATTAATCACTACTATACTTAAAAACATCAATAAATAAATTCTCATATTGAAAAAAATAAGATGCAGAGTGTTTGAACCAATTCTCGTTAACTAAAATTTTTTTAGTAAAAAAAAAAAAAAACTAAAAAAAAAAAACCAGCAAGGTTAATATTTTTTTTTTAAGGACTTTAGAGGTTATAACGAAATTTTTTTCTTTCTTTTTTAATTGTATTTTATTGTATTTTATTTTATTTTATTTTATTTTATTTTACTGTTTATTTATTGTTCTGTGTTTATACTATACTACTACTACTATTTGAATTCCTATAAATTCTTCTTATTCTGCACTTTTATATATCAAAATAATTAAATAAAAGTGTTGTAAACATATAAATTAAAAAAAAAATAACCATTATTGTCTTTTTTACTAATAAATTATTATTATTATTATAATAATACTAAAAAAAAAAAATAAAAAAGGGACCTCTGAAGTTATTGCATCCAACTTAACTTTAACTTTAACTTCAAATAAAATAAAAGAATAAAAAACAAAATAAAATAAAATAAAACAGAAAAACTTTTTAATTATTGTCTCATTAAATATTTTTACATTTACTATTTTTTATTTTTTTTTTCATCTTAGTTCAAATATAAAAGGTCAAGTATATCCAATATATTAATACTAATACTTTATTTTATTTCAAAATATAGTAAAATAAAATGTCTTTACTACAGGATCAAATTTTTGAACTTTTAAAAAAGAGAGATGATGATGATGATGATGTAGTAGTTGAATGTGATGCTGGTAATGAATATGATGGTGGTGATGGTCTTCGTATCCTTTCCATCTTTATGATTCTTATCTCTTCAGCTATTGGTGTTTATTTCCCAATATTATCTTCAAAATTCTCTTTTGTTAGATTACCAAATTGGTGTTGGTTTATTGCTAAATTCTTTGGTTCTGGTGTTATTATTGCAACAGGTTTTATTCATCTTTTACAACCTGCTAATGAAGCTTTAACTGATGATTGTTTAGGTGGTACTTTTGCTGATTATCCTTGGGCTTTTGGAATTTGTTTAATGTCTTTATTCGCTCTTTTCTTGACTGAATTAATCTCTCATCATTATGTTGAACAAGCTTATGGTGATTCTGTTCCTCATTCTCATTTTGGTAATGTTACAGATCATAATGTTGAACCTATTATAAATAATGAAGAAATTGATGTTGATGAAAATGATTCAACTGAAAATTTAAAAAAAGGTAATGAAAGTATTGCAATTAATTCAAATAATAATGATAAAAATAATATTCCAGGTCATGATCATTATGCTCATGAAAAATTTCATAATGATCCAGAAATGGCTATTGGTCCAAATTCAAATGCTGCTATGGAAAAATATTTAAATCAAATTTTATCTGTATTTGTTTTAGAATTTGGTATTTTATTCCATTCTGTCTTTATTGGTTTATCTTTACCTGTATCTGGTGATGAATTTAATGTTTTATTCATTGTTCTTGTTTTTCATCAAATGTTTGAAGGTTTAGGTTTAGGTACAAGAATTGCTGAAGTTCCTTGGGATCGTACAAGAAGATTTACTCCTTGGTTATTAGGTGCTGCTTTTGCTTTAGTTTGTCCAATTGCTATAGCTATTGGTCTTGGTGTTAGACATTCTTTTGGTCCAGGTTCAAGAAAATCTTTAATCTCTAATGGTTGTTTTGATGCTATATCTTCTGGTATTTTAATTTATACTGGTTTAGTTGAATTAATGGCTCATGAATTCTTATATTCTCATCAATTTAAAGGTAAAGAAGGTTTTAAAAAAATGTTATTAGCTTTCTTTATTATGTGTTGGGGTTGTGGTTTAATGGCTTTATTAGGTAAATGGGCTTAAGAATAAATAAAATAAATAAAACAAAACAGACAATTCAATTCTTTTTTTTTTATAATTTTCATTTTGTATATATTTTAATAAATTATTTACCTTTAATTAAATTAATATCATTTTTATAAATATTTATTTATTTATCTATTTATTTATTTATTTATTTATTTATTTATTTATTTATTTATTTATTTATTTATTTATTTATTTATTTATTTATTTATTTCATATAATTTATAAAAAAAATTACTTTATTTTTTAAATTGAAAAAAAAAAAAATATACTATTATATATTAAATATTAAAAAGAAAAATAAATACAAATAAATTTTTATTTAAGAGTTTCATAAACTCTCTTTTGAGAACGTTTTTCAACATTTTCTATTTGTTCATATTCATCAATAAATTGTAAATTATGTTTTAAATCCCATTGTTGTTTAATAAATTTTAAACCTTGAATATTATAACCTAATTCATTAGTTGATAATTTTAATTCATTTCTTAATTTTAATTTAATTTGTAAAATATTTCTTTTAATTTCTTCATCTTTTAAACTATTTAATTCATAAAGATTTGATTTAATTAAAAAGAATAAAATTCGACATAATAATGTTATTCTTGATTTTATAATTGATTTTGATTTAATCCAAATTGAAATAACTTTAAAAAATTTTAATGTAAATGAAAATGGTAAAACTAATAATGCATCTTCTAATTGTGATGGTTTAATTTTAATTAAAGTTTCTAAAATATATTCTGAACCAGTTTTATTTAATGCTAATAATAAACTAGATCTTTCAGGTTTAATTGGTTGTTCACCAATTCTTTTTTTTAACCAATTATTATATTCAAAATTATATTTTTCAATATCTTTAATATCTTTATAACCAATTTCTAAAGATTCTAAAATTTTTTCACCAGCTTTTAATGTTTCCATTGTTTGTTGATGAACTCTTGTTACTTCATCTTTTTCAACATTTTCATCATCATCATCATCAGATTTCTTTTCTTCACCTTCTAATGATGCCAATAATGTTGATTCATAAGATTCATCCATTTCTTTTTCCTTTTCTTCTTCAATAAAGACTTGATCATCAGTTTCTTCCCAAACTCTTATACTATGATCATGAGAAGTTGAATAAATAAATCTTCCATCTGTTGAAATAACAATACTCCAAATTTCTGATTGATGAGCTGATAATTTTTGAATACATTCAAATTTATTACCATCCCAATATTTTAATAAACCATCTTTACCACCACTAAAAAAATTATGAGATTCTGGTATAAATTTAACATTCATAATTGAATCTTGATGACCAAAAATTGATTTATGACAATCACCAAAATCTAAACCCCAAATTTTAATATTTTTATCAGCTGATGATGTAATAATTAATTTTGAATCATATGAAATATCAATACTTAAAACTGGTAATTTATGACCATATAAACTTAAATAAAATTTAAGTGAATCAAAGAAAAAAACTTTAACAGTATTATCTAATAATGAAACAGCTAAATATCTTGAATCTGGTGAAATACATAAACTTAAAACATCATCATTAATTTCTAAAGTTTTATCATGAAATAATTTCATTTTAGAAATAAATTTATCCTTTGTACCAAGAATAATTTCTTGTTCAACTTTAAATTTCCAAAATTTAATTGTTTTATCAGCTGAACCTGATACTAATGATTTACCATCTGGTGTTATATCAATTGACCAAATAGCTCCATCATGAGCTTCAACAGTTTCTAATAATGTTGAAGTTGCTAAATCATATAATTCTAATTCACCATTTCTTGTACCAACAACTATTAATGTACCACCTGGTAAAAACTTTGAACAAAGGCAATAACCAGTTTCAAAAGTTCTAATACAATTAAATGTTTTTGAATTCCAAACTTTTAATAAACCATTTGATGCAGTTGCTAATAATTTATTATTATCACTTAAATCCATTGATCTAATATCTGTTCTATGACCTTGTAATTCAACTGTATGTAATTTAATTGGTGTTGAAACTTCTTTTGTTGAAATTGCTGTTGTATAATATTCAATTGTATTATTTGATGTTGTTAAAACAATATCTAATTTAGATGATGAAGTAATAGTCCATGTTGATGCTTTAATTTTATAAATAGATCTTAAAATAGTATATGGTTGAATTAACATGTTAATATCTGATTCTTTAATAGCTTCAACAATTTCTTCATCTTCATAACCTTTTTCTTTTAATCTTTTTTCTCTTTTCTTTATAGCTTTTGAAATTTCTTCTAATGTTCTTAATCTAAATATTTCAATAGTACGATCAGCATTTTGAATATAAAAAACTTTTGTTGAATCATTAACTTTTTTAAATGATACTTCTAAACCTCTTGATTTACTTGTCTTTTCAAATGAACCACGTTCTATAATTTTTTTACCATCATCATTTTCAAGATTTAATGTCCAAATTTTAACTTGATTTTCAGCACCTGTAGTTATCACAATATCATTTAAAACATCTAAACCCCAAGATTCACCTGAATGTGCAACATGAGTTTCAACACATTGTTTTGTTTTTAAATCCCAAATTTTGATTAAACCATCTTTTGATGTACTTATCATATATTCTTCTAATAAATGTATACCAGTAATTTGATCTTTATGAGATTTTAATTTAAATAACCCAGTTTCACCAACAAGATCCCAAAAAATAATACTTGAATCTCTTGAACCAGAAACTAATCTAGTACCTTCTTCATCAAATTTTAATAGAGTAATTGCAGATTTATGACCTTGAAAATGAATTAAAACTGTACCACTAACTAAATCCCAAATTTTAATAGCACCATCATCATAACCAGCTGCTAATAAGTTTGTATCTTGATGATATTCTAAGTATGTAATTTCAAAAGGTTTACCAAGTTTAGCATCTGCAGCACCTGGTGGTAACCCATCTCTTAATTTCTTAACCAATTCACCAGTCTTTATATCCCAAATAAGTATTTCTTCAAGACCTGCTACAATGGTTTGACCCATTGATGTTTTTGAGGTAGGCGGTATATAAATGACATTTGAACGGGATGCAATCACACCAAAACAACTTAGTTGTTCATAACGTTGATATGACTTAACCATTTCTTCAAAAGACTAGTTGTAAAATAAGGAAATAGATAAATAAAATAATAATAATAATAATAGTAATAATATTAATAATAATAATAATAATGATTATTTGATAAATTAAATATAAAACTGAAAAAATTTTTTTTATTGGCAGAATGCTTACATAAGCGATGGCCTAAATTTTTCTGTTTTTTTTTTTTTTTTTTTTTTTTTTTTTTTTAATATGGAAAAACTAAATTAATAAATGAACAATTAAAATCGATATAATAAAGACTACACAATGTATGGTTTAGATTTAACACTATTTTCTTTATATATATTTAAATTAAATTAACACATTAAAAAAAAAACAAAAATTATTTGTTTTGTTGTCCAACTGATTTTGAAATCTCAATTGCTTGTAATTTTTGATTATGAGATGAAGTTGGATTATACTTTCTAACACTTCTAATTTCATCTGATGAATAACCTGGGATTCTAATATTCCAATTCTTTTCTAAATGTAATTGAATATCTTTAACATCCAAATTCTCAGATTTTCTATGTTTAGCTAACCGACAAGCAAAACTTGTAACATTAGTAACAAATTCATCTGCTAAGTCTAATAATAATTCTTCAACATCACCATCAATTGTTGTTTCACCATCACCTTCATCTGCACCAACTGTCTTAACCAATTCACTTAACTTACGCTTGGATAAAACTCTATCACTTTGTTGTTCATATGTAGGTAATCTAACAACAGGTGGGGTTGTTAATGCAGGTGCAGCAATACCTGAACCACCAGTTAAACTTGGTCTATTTTGATTAACTTGAACAGGGTTTATTGGTTTAACATTCAATGTAGAAGGTATTGGAAGAGAAGCTGGAGCAGCTTTAAACACACTGGCAGAAACATTAACTGAATTTATAACGTTGTTTGTTGGTTTAGCAGCTGCATTGACATGTGTTACAGGTGTATTAGGTGATGCTGATCTTCCAGCTTGTGAGGTGGTAGCATTAGCACTACTTGTATTATTGTTTGCTGGTACAGTGGTGCTAGTATTTGGAGCAGAAGCATTGGCATTAACTGCTGCATTTGTTGTATTTGACGCAATAGCAGTAGGAGTTTGCATGTTAGGAGTATTTGGCTGATTACTAGTAGAACGAGCTTGTAAAGCAGCATTTGAACGAGCTTGTTGTAATAATGCAACAGCTTTTGCTTGTTGTGTTTGTTGAGCTTGTTGAGCTTGTTGAGCTTGTTGTGCTTGTTGCATCTGTGGAGATAATTGGGATTGTTGTGATAAATTTCTATTTTGAAATTGATTGACTTGTGATTGTTGTATTTGTGGCGATTGCTGTTGACCTTGACCTTGCTGTGAGTATTGACTTTGGTTTTGGTTTTGATTTTGATTTTGGTTTTGGTTTTGATTTTGGTTTTGGTTTTGATTTTGAATAGGAATTTGTGAATTGTTCATAGCATTGTTTGAATTATTTCTCATTTGCTGTTGTTGCTGTTGTTGTTGTTGCTGCTGTTGGGCAGTTCTTTGTTGTTGCTGTTGCTGCTGTTGTTTTTGCAATTGTTGTGTAATAGCTATTGCTGCATTCTTATAAGTGTTATAACGATCTTTAACCAGTTGTTCTTTGTTTAAATAATCTTGCAGAACTTCTTTTGATAAATTAGGATTTGATTTTGCTTCATCGATTTGTTTTAACTTCTTTTGAAATTCAGTCAAGTATAGTTTAATTTGTTGTAATTGTTGAGCTGGAGTTCTTGCTGGATTTGGTGTATTATTACCACTTGGATTATTGGCGTCAGCATGGCCTGGCAGATTTTGTGCCATTGGTGAAGGTGAGTTGTTTGAAATACCTGTAGAAGTTATATTGGTATTGATATTATTATTGTTGCTATTATTGTTGTTATTATTTAATTGATTCATGTTAGGATGTATTTGTTGTTGTTGTTGTTGTTGTTGTTGTTGTTGCTGTTGAATATTTTGTTGACCCATATTTCTTTGCATTTGTTGAATTTGAGGTGAGTTTATTTGACTTGGTGGAATTAGTGGTGAATTATTTTGAGTGTTTGGTTGATTTTGGATATTATTTTGACTATTTTGACCATTTTGTCTTAATTGTTCTTGTTTAGTTTGTTGTTGTTTAAATTGAACAACAATCAGTCTGATACGTCTAACTTTTTCCAATAATTGTTTCCCCTCTGGAGTGTCAACACCTACCTTGTTAGCCTCCTGGATGTATGTACCACATTGTTTAATTAATTGTTGGATTTGTTGTGGTGTAAGACGAGGGGTCTGTTGTTGTTGCTGTTGTTGTTGTTGATTCATGGTTGAATTAAAGTTGATTGGAACTTAGAACACACAAATCTTAATTTTAATAAAACCTCAAAATATATTAACTGGTATATGTCAATTCTATATTGATTGATTGATAAAACTTTTGATCTAATGTTTTATTGTTTTTATTCTTCTCAAATATAGAATATCAAAATATAAATTATCGTTCATTTTTTTTTAAAGGTTTCAAAACATCTGGACACCATAATTAATCAAGTTACCCTTTGAGCTTAAAGTATGTTAGCGTTTTAAGTTATAAGAGTCGAAATTGGTGATATAAACCAATATTATCTATTAATTCGAGATCCTATATAATGTTTAATTATAATTTTTAAATGTTTTGTTTGTTGAAATGAAACCAGGATTAGCATATAAATTATTTTATTTTTAGAAAACAAAGTTAAACTTATTATTTATAGAAAGGAGCTTCAGAAGCTGTTCAATGTTAGTCTTCCTTTTGTTAAAAACTGCTTGGTATATCAATACAAAATAATTAGCTTTGAAGTGTTGATTCAAATTGTAAAAATGAGAGCAGATGCCTGTATTAACAAATAATTGATTTAAATTTTTTAAAAGAAAACAGAAATAAATTGAAAACAAAGTAACTATAATGAGTATTACATGAAGACAGATACCAGTCTGGACAATTATAATAGAATAAACTTCTAATTAAATGATATGAATATTTTGACATTGTAAAACATATTGTTCAAAATTGATAAAATTCATGGAAAATCTAAAGTGAAATAAATTAAACAATTAAGTAACGGATTGGGATATGGATCTAAAAAAGAAATATCATATGTTAGTAAAAGATTTTATGAAATAATCAAACTTAAAATGTTAATATTAACGTACTAATTTAATGGCGTAACCAACAAGACCCATCATAACGAAACCAATACCAACAGCTCTAATAATTTTCAAATATTCTATAACAATCATTTCATTGTTAGTAACATATTCGTATAAAATAATTAAATTATATCATCACAAGAGATAGTTGGTTAGATCTTGATATATAAACATTCTGTTTATTTCTCAATAACTACTCATCATGATAGATACAATTGATCTTTAATTGCTTACCTTTTTTATCTGGTTTGGTACATTTTTGGACAAAAGCTGAACCATCCTTGACGAATTCAACTGGAACTTCTGTTATCTTTTCTAAACCTTCAGCAGCCATCTTCTCTATGTGTGTTGTATGATTGTTAATAGATTGATCAAGTGTTAAGTCAGATTTATCTCAAGACAAATTTCGACGTGGCCATTAAAAAAAAAAAAAATAAAAAAAAAAACAGAGCAGAATTTACGGGTAACAAATATTAATCACGTGATATCTCTTTGTAAAAGATGTAAAGCCTAAACCAGTTACTTAACGATTCAAAGAAGTACTCTGTTTTTATAGATCTATTCTTTCAAATCCATCCTCTTTTCAGCTTTAGTTTGAATGGGACCAATTGCTAGAAGAGGAAGTTTATCAGGTAGAAGAGGTTCTAGCAGAGGGGGAGATGTTCCTAAGAAAGGCAAATTATCAGGTTCTGAATATCCATCGTTTAGAGGTACAAGTACAAACAATGCTCCATTAAACAATGTTAGAAAATTTGGAAGTGCAGCTCAATCATCTGGCCCACCAGCTCCAGGTCCAGTCCCATTAAATATTGGTTTGAAAAGAAGACCTGATCACTATGAAGATGCTCCTGATAGTAAAAGACGTAATATTTGTTCTGAACCAAGACCAGGTCCTCCATCAAATTTACCACCACATTTACCAACACAAAGTACCTACGGTTGCGGTTTAAGTTCAAGAGGTGGTTCATCAAGAGGTAGCATAACAAGACGCAGTAGAGGTGGTTCAAGCAGAGGCGGTCGTAGAGGTTCTTCAAGTAGAGGTTCAGGCAGAGGAAAAAGAGGTAAAGGTTCTACTAGAGGTTCTTCAAGCGGTGGAAAAAATAGCTTTGGTTCATTTGATCCTATAAGAAGTGGTAGCCATTTCAATTCTGATCGTAAACCTGAATTTAAGTTAGATCAAGGTTTCAGACCATCTATCCATTCACGTGCTAAACCTGCCTTTACTAGAAGTCCAAAAACAATCATTAAAAAAGTTCTTAATGTTAGTGAGACTCAAACTAATGCTGTATATCTGTTCAATATTGGTTCATCTACCGACGAAGATACAATTAAGCAATGGATTGCTGATTATTTTAGAGCTAAAACTAAAGAATCTAAAAAGGAAACCATCACTAAGTCTGTTATAAGCAAATTATTCAATAAACAAGATGGAGATGAAGCTAAAGATGAAAAAGATAAAGAGAAAGAGAATGAAAACGAAAATGAACATAAAAATGAAACTGTTAATGGTAATGAAAATGTTAATGTTAATGATAATGATTCTAATGATCGGGTTGTTTTTGCTGAACCTGTTTCAGGTAGTGCATCAGTTGAACAGGATACAGCCCCAGCTAAAGAAAATGATTTTTCTGAAAAGGAAGAAACTGAAGATATTAAAGTTAATGATGCAGATGAAGAATCTTATGAAGCTGAAGAAGATCATAGTGATGTTTCTATTACAGAAGATAATGGCACCAAAAAATCTAAAATATTTAAAAAAGATTCAAGAACTAAAAGGAAACAAATTGCTAGAGAGAAACGTCTGACGTTAGAATACACTAAGTTCAGAATCGACAATAAGAATTTGAGAATGTTAAAAAGTATTAACAAGATTGAATTTGAATTACAAGAAAGTACAGGTTTAAGTCGTGGTAATTGTTATATTGAATTTAATGCTTCATTGTATGCTACTTTATTTGCTATGATGATTGCTTCTATGAATAAGCAAAGAAAAAATGATGGTCTGGACCCATTTGTTGTTAAATATGCTAAACTTTCTAAACATCCATTTAATTTATTGACAATTAAAGAAGTTGAACCAGATAAAGTGCCACCTATCAAATCATCAACTGTTGAACCTTCAGCTGGTATTAGAACAAATAAAGCTCCAGTTAATGTTCCACCTATGCAAGTACCTCCTGTTAACAGTGCTCCATTAAAACCTCCACCATTTCCAAAAAATACTGCATCTTCAAAAAGATCTCCAGCTGTACCCAAAGCACCAAGTGTACCAAAAATGCAACCAAGAAATGTATCAAGTCCAGGAATGCCAGTTGCTCCAAAACAATTTCAACCTCCAGTTGGTATGTCAAGAAGATTCGATTCATTATTATCAGAAGAGCAAGGTAATTCACCTTCAAGATCTTCCATTTCTAATGCTCTACCACAATCACCAAAAACTACCAAAGCTCCTCCATTACCCAAGGATCCTCCAAAGAGAGGTTCTGTAGATGGCACACCATCACGCCCTCGATTAAGAGTTCCTTCTGGTCCACAACAACAAAGAGCACCACCAGCACCCCCAGCTCAAAGTAGAGCACCAGCACCATCATCTGGTTATCAACAACCACCACCTCAATTCAGACCACCCTCGTCAATGAGTTACCAACAACCACCACCTCAAAACAGAGGTCCACCTCAACAAGGTTATCCACAAGGTCCAGGTCAAGACAGAGGCCCACCACCAGTAAGTTACCAACAACGACCACCTCAAAACAGAGGTCCACCTCAACAAGGTTATCCACAAGGTCCAGGTCAAAACAGAGGCCCACTACCACCACCTCAAAACAGAGGCCCACCTCCACAAGGTTATCCACAAGGTCCAGGTCAAGACAGAGGCCCACCACCACCAGTAAGTTACCAACAACCACCACCTCAAAACAGAGGTCCCCCTCCACAAGGTTATCCACAAGGTTCAGGTCAAAACAGAGGCCCACTACCACCAGTAAGTTACCAACAACCTCAAAACAGAGGTCCATCTCTGCAAGGTTATCCACAAGGTCCAGGCCAAAATAGAGGTCCACCATCACCATATCAACATAGTCCACCTGCAGTGGGATTTCAACACACACCACCAGCACAAAATAGACCACCTCCTTTAGGTCCTTCTAGAAGCGCTGCTAGAGGTCAATTAGGTAGAAGATAATCATTAAAAAATAAAAATGAACTCGAGAAGTTTATATTAGTTATTTATTTAATTTGCCTAGTTTTGCTTAAGATTATTTTCTCTAAGTTATTATTAGGTTATGACTACTTTACTCATTGCTATGTTAGTATATGTAAATTGTACATTATTAATATTATTAACGAATTTTTTCTTAAAAAACACACCAAACTTTTATGCAAATCCATTCCACTCATCTTCTGATTCATCATCATCGTTTTCACTTTGATTGTCTTCAGAATCTTGATCTTCAGTAGATATATTCCATTCTATTAACTTTGGGTTTTTGAATATTTCTTCATCTATTTTTTCTCTTATGGATTTTAAAACTGAATTATCGTTTAATAGTCTTTGAAATGGCGATAAAAGTTCTAATATTGGTGTCTCTGAAATTATTTCTTGTTTCTTTTCTTGATATTCTTCATTTTCTTTCTCTTCTTCATCATCTTCTTCCAATTCTTCAAACATTACATTGTCCAATTCATAAATATAGATATCAATCATATGATATGTAATACCTGAGCTGAATTTCATATCACCACTTAATGGTAAATCATTCATAACTCTCAAATATTGGTTAAGTAATTTTTCATCATATTCATGTTGTTTTAAAAATTTCAAGTTTGCGCGATATACACCTCTAACCAACATTAAAAATTTATCTAATCTATGATGATCTATTTTAGACCATTCATTATTCATTATAATCCAGAAACTTCTGTAAAAGTTTTCATAATTTATTGGTTTTATGGAATCAAGAAATAATAAACTTAAACTATTAGCTAACCTTTGTTGGGGTCTTGGTTTATCAGAGAACCACATAGAGTAAAACAAACCTTTCCATAACTTTTCTAATTCTAATAGCTTGAAAGATGAGTTTTTAGATAGGAATTTTTTTAATGATTCAAGTGCTTGATCTCTTGTTGGACGATCTAAAAATATTTGTGTTAGTAAGTTGTAACATCGTGAGTGAAAGAAAAAGGCAAGAGGTGCATTTTATCTCTTTGAATCAACTTACCATTAGCAGCTAATTTCTTGACGAATGATGATGTTTCAATAGGACCCATTATTGTATTAGATCAAATGTAGTTTATAAGCTTCAATGCTTTTTTGAAGTTGAAGTTAATGAATGTATTTGAGATGAGATAAAAATTTTTTTTTTTAATTTTTTTTTTTTTTTTTTTTTTGAAGAAGAAAGAAAATTGGTGGTTCGAATCTTCAGCAGTAATTACAAAGTCTACTATATGGTGAAACAAAAAAAAATCATACATAATGTTTAATGTTTATTCAATAATATATCTAGATCATAATTCATCATGGCCTTTATTGATTTTAACATCTTCATGGATAACTTTAAAAGAGTCACCGAGTGGTTTTTCTTCACTGATTTTATCTTTTGTAGTTAAATTTTTCATTACTTCTTCTCTCAAAGCAGTGATTTCATCATCATATTCTGTCCATTCAGGAATTTGACGACGAGCTCTATCAAGTTTTGGTTCCTTAGTTAATGGGTTGTTACATAAATCAATTGTTTTAGCTGTTTTTAAACTTTCATCACTACACCATGTTTCACACCATAACCAATCTTGTGGTAATGAGAAAATCTTTAATTGATGTTGTAAGTTATTTGGTAAATCTTGATCTAAGTTTGAAAGAGAGTTTGGATCTCTTGATAAAGCTTGATAATGTTGTCTTAATCTATCACCAGCTGCAATAGCTCTAAATTTCTTTAAATCAATAACATATAATGCACTGATGTGATACTTAAATTGATCACCTAAGAATTTTTCCCAATAGCCTTGCTTCCAAAATCTAAACCCTTCCATTTCTTCTCTAGAATCACCCATTGGTGTGTAACCATATGGTGCACCTTCCAAATCTAATTGAACTAATTCAATCATGTCTGTGCGAACAATTTGATCAGCATCAACAAAAATAACTTTATCTAAATCTTGAGGGAATAAAACATCTAAGAAAAGAATTTTATAACCCCAAATAGTTCTTTGTTTTTCTCTTTGACCTCTTAACCAAGAAGGCCATTTATATGTAATTAATTCATATTCAAATCCATATTTCTTAGCTAAATGTGGTAAAAACTTTCTAAATGATGGTGACATATAGTTTTCAATTAACCAGAACTTAACAGTATGTTTAGTATGACGCATAACTGATTTAGTCATAATACTTAAGAATCTTTCATATAAATGTCCACTAGCAACGGTAAAAATATTAATATCTGCTTGTTTGGTTTTTGGTTTTGAAACAAGTTTAGAGAAGAAACCACCTTCTTTTCCTGTTGATTTGACATCGGCAACTTCTTCGTCATCACTAACAATAAGGCTTCTATTCTCCATACCCGACTTTTTTGTAACTCTTGGATATAAATGAACACCATTAAGATTTAATACACTAACAGTAAATCTATCTTGAGCTTCAAAAGTAGTATCTTCAAAATCATCAACACTTAAAAGTTCATAAATTTCACTTGATAAACCTTCTTTAACTTCAAAGTTCCATAAACCTGGATTAGCCTTTAATTGCATGTAACCAAGATTTGTCATAACATTTGTATCTGAACCTTCAATTTCAACTTGTAAACCAGTTGGTGGTTCTAAAGTATTGACATCAATTACATTACCTTCAACTAAAATATTTTCTAGTTCATAAACACCAGTAACTGGACCAGATTGACTTAATAAAACATTATCTAAATCAGAGACACTTTCTTTTGGAATAACAATCCATGATGAAGGAATATCTAAGTCTAAAGTGAATAATGTCTTTTCTGGAACATTTGTAAAAGAAACAAACTCATCTTCATAAAATTTACCATCTTTAAAATCAACTTTAGATCTATAATTTCCTTTAAAGAATCTTTTAACAGGGAACTCTTCTAATTCAGAGGCTTGTAGTAAAACATCAACAGAAACAAATTCAACATCCTTTAACATTTGAACTAGTGATAATAATTTCTGTGCTTCTTCAGAAACTGGATTAATAGTCAATAATACATGGACATCACTTTCTTGTTTGTTGCCAAAAGAAATTGAAAGATCAGTATGCGCTGCAGAGAAATCAAATCTAGGAGATGGAGGGGCACCAAAAATATCTGATTCAGTGTAGTAAGTAGATGTTAATAAAGATGAAAACAATTCAAACCATTCATGAAATTCCATTCTTGACGCAGGAATCTTAATTATACTTGCAACTGTTTCAATTGATGATAATCTTCTTGTGTGTTCATATTCAGTCAAATATTGAATACCTTCTAATTTCAATGGTTTTGTCAATAATTCAATGTAACGACCATCATATAATAAGAAAGAAGAATCTCTTATCTTAATTGTATTTAATAAGTTTAATACATCCTCATTTGCAACATATTCAGATTCTTTGAAATCTTTGAGTAAAGTAGAAATAAGTGCAATGCCTTCTTTATAAGAAGATTCAATTTTTTCAAAAATTTCTTTTGATTTTGATGAATTTGAGGTATCAATTAATCTAACTCTTAAGTTAAGTTTAGTAATTTCAACATACTTTAAAATTTCTAATAATTGTTCTAAAATAATCTTTGAACCAAAATCACCACCTAACGTTAATGTATTACCTAAACCTTGCTTTTCTGGAACAATAAATTCCAAGACATTTGAGTCCAAAGATTTTAAACTTTCAATAAATTCTTTTGTAATAACTTTATGCTCTGCACCATGTGTTGGTGTAACCAATTGATTTCTTGACGATTTTGCACCATCGTATAAAAAGTCATAAATCTTTTTGCCTGGTGGTAATTGACCAGTATAAACCAAACCACCAATTGAGTTCATGTCTTCTGAAAGTTTTCTACCTAAAGACATAGCCCAGTTCTCATCAAGTTCAATAACAGCACCATTTACAATAACAGTTGGAACTTCAATGTCCATTGCATTTCTTAATGGTTCAACTAACTCAGTCACATAATCTTCTTCAGTTAGAATTTCTGATTCTTCAGATAGATCAAGTTTCATTAAATATTCCAAACCTCTTTGAACATTTGAAGATTCTTCAACAATATGATAGAAATTATTGGCTAAAATTCTATCCTTTTCATTGTCAACTAAAGGAACAACTCCTAGTCTTTGTGGAAGTGGATGAGATAGAATAGCTTGTGCCATTGATTTAAGTATATCTAATTGTTCTTCATCTGAAAAATTTATCATAAAGATTATATGGTGTAAATTTTCCCTATATGGAGCGACTTGACCTATTTGGAATCTTTGAACGAAAACAGATGGATCAGTACTTAAGACGCTATATCTTTCATCTTTTTCAATATCATTAAAGAAAATAACAGCTTCATTTTCAGTAATATCATATCTTGGTACAGCCAATCTACGTTGTTTTGATAATGAAATCATTGAAAATTTACCAATTAGTTCTTTTGATTGAGCAGAACTGAAACCAAATTCTTTAAATTTATTGATAAATGCAGCTTCTTCTTTTAAAATATTGTATAATTTAAAAGATTCTTGATCAAAGACTTGAATTGATTTACCATTGATATATAGAGCAGAAACTTGTGGAGCTAAACCAATTCTAGCATTATGATTTATTTGTTTGATTAAATCTTTGTTAGTTTCATATTCACTTAAATATGTTGCATATTTTGGTAATTCTTGAACAACATTAATTAAATTATTAAAATTTTTAGTTGAATTTTCTGAAGATAAAGCAAAACTTGATAATTTAAATCCTAATTCTTTAATATCATTTTTGTCGATACCAGCGATATCTTCATTGTAAATATTGAAAAAAGAAGTTTCATCATCATCATCATCATTATTATTTAATGTTTGTTGTTCTTCTCTCTTAATTATTTTATCTTTATTAGCTTGAACATCTCTATCATCAATAACGATATAATCTGTTCTCTTTAGAGTTAAATCAACACCAAATGCACCCATAATCTCTCTTTCTTCAATATTTTGAGGAATATATCTCCAAATAAATCTTAATTTACCATATTTTGCTTCAGCTGAAAGATTTGAAATAAATTGTTTAATCTGTTCATCATATAAATCACCATATAAAACCAATAATGGACCTGATTTACCAATAACTCTATCAAATGGTAACAAAGTCAATGAATCCTCTTTCGAAGTCTCGGTCATTAAAGCAAAGACATCATCAGGTTTACAATAGATAACATCATTCAATTGTAACCAACTCTTTACAGATTCACCACATTTCTTTGTTAATTTATCTTTGAATTCTGGTAAAACAGTTTTTTCATAATGTTTATAATGAGCAATAATACGTGGAGAATAATATTTATTAGCTAATGGGATTTCGTATAATGATTGTTCAGTTGGTGAAAGTAAATCGAATACTGAATTGAATAATTCTTCATCATTTGAATATTCAAACCATTCTGCTTCATCATCTTCTTCATCATCATCATCACCACCATAAGTGAATTGAGGGAAAATCCTTGCTAATGCAGGTATATAATAAGCTTCATTTTCAGATGCAACAGTTTCTCTATATGTATATTTAAGTTAGCATATAACTTATATTTGCAAATTGTTGATAGTATATTAAAAAAAACCCAACTTCTTTACAAAATACTTACAATAATCTCAATTCAAAAGGAGGATTTTCCCAAGTTGCTTTGACTTGAATGTCAATTTGAGCTACAGTCCCAGCTACAAGCCCAGATACCGTCAAACAACTCTTCAATAGCATTATATCTATCCTTTCAAAGTATTAGATGATTGTTAACTACGATATTTACATACCACGTAGTTTGGTTTTTTTTTTCTCTACAACAAAGAAAAAAATTAAAGTAGAAAAAATCAATAAAAAATTTATATTAAAAGAATTATAAAAATAAAAGAGGTAGCAACTGTTATGAAATGACAGTTGTAATGTAAATGCAGATGAATTGATGGGTGATTAGGCAAAACGAAATTAGAATTCATGCCTTTATCATATTTTTGGTTGATCCTTTAAAATGTTAAATTCCAATTTTCTAACAGCTTTATCAATTTGAACATCACTTACACTATTAGATCTTTTCTTCTTCATAATCTTACCATTTGTTGTGATTTGTTTGTTGATACTGTTAGCATTCATTTGAGCTTGTGATATAACATATTTAGTCTTATCTCTTCTTGGAGGTGTGATATAACTGGGTATCAAAGTTTTATTTAAATTAGTTCCTAACCAAACATTGTTTAATTGTAATTTACCTCTTGAATAAAACAGATCTTGTTGTAATTTACCTGGATGAGTTATTAATCTTTGATACAGACTACTTTCATCATCATTATTACTATCTGAATATTGAATACAACCTGGATATTCAGAAATTGATAAATCTGATAATGGAGTTGATCTTGGGATTTTTGAAATTGAATTTTCACCATTTCTAATTATTGGAATAACATTTTCTTTATCTTGATGTTTATAATTATCAAAATTTTCTTTATCCTCAATATCAATAATTTGTCTTTGTTGTTGATTTAATTGTAAATTTTCAAAATATTTTGTATAATCAGTTGGATCATGATATATTTCAAAAGGTAGAGTTGTTGGTTGTTGTTTTTTAACAGGAGATCTTCGTATAGATGTTTGTGAGATTTGTCTGGATATATTATTTGATCGATTTGGAGAATTTGAACTTGATCTTTCAAGTTTATTTGGTGATAAATTTGGTGTATATTTTGAAGGAGAGGTAGTTTTGATGTTGCCATCTTTTGCAGAAAGAGGTCTTCTAGTAGGTGATGAAGATCTTGAGAACATAATGATATAACTTGTAAATTTAAAGATAAAAGCAAGTAAAAATAATGGCGTCCCTTCAATTTTATATACTAATTCCTTTCAAATTACAAAAAAATTAAAGAGTCACGTGAATTTTTTTTATGACACGAATTTTTTTAAAAAAGTTGAAAAGTAAACAAACAAAACACGTTAAAAATCTTTCTATACATTTTACTTTAGAATAAAATTTTAGTATTTGATGCTGTTGCTTTCAGCTATTTAGAATAGATAGGAGCTGTTTCGTGAATAATAGACTGTTCTTCATTACCATCTTCATGATTGTTGCTCACTATATTAACACTTGTTGATTCTTTCTTTATATTTTGATACGATGGTGGTGTTAAATTTTTTGGTGTTTTAATAAGATAAATTGGCAGTTTAAATGTTAATAATGAACGACCAACTGGAACAAAGTTATATTTTGAAAGATCAATATCATCCGCTTTATTGGCTTCAGTATTATTGATGTTTATTGGATTTATCTTGAAATCTGATGTTTGTTCAACTTCTTGTTCTGATTCACTTTCAACTAATGATTCCACCAATGAAGTATTTGATCTAGTTGTTGTTGATGATGATGATGATGATGTGACAATTGAATCATTTGAATTTGAATTTGAATTTGAACTTGAACTTGAACTTAAATTTAAATCTGAATATTGAGTTTGCATTGTTCTTGACGACTGATTTCTTTTACTAGTTCGTGAATAAACAAATTTAGAACATCTTGTTATTAATGGACCTGGAAATGATGGTAAATGTATTGGTGATAAAGGTTTATCAGAGTTAAAAGAAGAATTTGTTGATGAAAACTCATTAATTTTTTCTTTCACTAAAATTCTAATCATTTCAAAAGAGATAAATAAATGATGTTCAACACTTAATGAATTATCATTAATCATCATTGAATCTTTACATTCACTATATGGATGAATAAATGAATCTGATTTTTCATTAATTCTAAAATTAACTTCAATATCAAGTGGATTAAATAAAAATTTTTTCAAAGGTACAAATGGTATATAATTTATTAAAAATCTTCTAACCATTTTCTTTTTATTTAAACTGGAGTTAAATTCATCAGAATCATCAGTATTATCATCATCCAGGATTGTTAAATCATTTTTCTTTACTTTAACTGTTTGAACGAGATAAACTTTAACTTCTTTTATTAAACATCTTTGATTTTTATAATTCAGATCATTACTATCATCAGAGTCAAAAGAACTAGAAAAAGAAGAAGAAGAAGAATCTTGTAAATTATCAAAATCTTTCTGAATATTTAAACCATGGAACTTAATATTATATTGTTGATCAAATTTAATAAATTTTGAAGAAATTATTATTTCATACAGATATCTATTTTTCCAACAACCTCTTGAGTGAATATCATCTAATAAGGATAAAGAGTCAAAATTTGGAATTCTTAATATTTGAATATTTTTATTAATTATTAAACTCATGTTATCATTAATTTGTGAGATATCATTATTATTATTATTATTATTATTATTATTATTAATACATTCAATTTGAATATAATAAGATATTGAACCAATTGAAGTATTAATTGAATTAGGTAAATTTGGTTCAATAATAAAGTTAAAGGGGAAAAGATTTTGTCCTAATTTTAAATCATGATTCTTTAATTTAATAATGATTGATCTATTAATGAATGAATCTTTCTTATTTATTGAATGTTGCTTATTGCTTTCATGATCTAAATATTCACCAATAAATGAGATTTTAATCTTTACCGCTGTTAAAATTGAATTGATATATTGAAGATCTTTATTGTTGTTATTGATTGATAAGCTGACATTACCTCTAACCAGTGAAGATGAAGCTAATGATATCTCTTGTTTGGTGATACCATTTAGAAATATAGTTGATTCTAAAACTTGAAGATTTAATTTAAACAATTTTGAGTCTTGTGATTTTGTATTAAAGTTTATGACATTATTTAAAAGACCAATCATGATCTCTCACCAAGGAGTTTGTGGAGTTAACAGGGAATGAAATTCAAACTCAAATTGTAATCAAAATAAACCACAAAAACCACAACATAAACTTATTAAAATTATTAAAAATAAAATAAAAAAATTTATATATATAAAATTAAATTTGACACAAAAACATTTTTTTTTTTAGAAATAAAAAAAAAAGGGTCACGTGACAATATTTTTTATTTCTTTATTTACAATTTAAAACAAAGAAATATTAATCTTCTACAACTTTATAAGAACTCTAATGATAATACTTCATAATTCAAACTATTGATAAATTGGTGGTAAATCTTTTTTTTGAGCAATAAAATTCTGATTAAAATTTTTTTTAATTTCAACTTTATTAATAAAATTATCAATTAATTGATTACTTAATTTTTTTTCTTTTAGAATTTGATAATGAAGTAAGAGTTATTAGTATATTGTTGAATATATGGATAAGATTGTAAAGAAATTTTAAAATTTGTATCAATTAAATTATTAATATTATTATTTGGAATAATTTCTTCTTTAATAAAATATTTTATTTGTTAAATTATTTTTTATTATTTTCATAATGTAATTTTGTAGATTTATATTTCATATCTTACCATTTACTTAAGTTTTAAGGCGTATAAATACTGGTCTTTTTTTATCAATAATTGTTGATCTGAAGACTGGTTAAATGAAAGAAAAAATTATTTATGAGATAAAAGAAAAATTGATTAAAGATATGGTAGTAAATATATATATACTGATTAAAATTTGAGGAACCTAAGAGAAAAAAAAAAGAAAAAAAAAAAGAGAACAAGAAATTAGCGCTGCTTGGTTTCGATCCAAGGACATCAGGGTTATGAGCCCTGCGCGCTTCCACTGCGCCACAGCGCTTGTTCTTATGACAGGAAACTATCTCTAACTTCCACACTCACTGTAAGTGAATATATAAGGTACTAAAATAATTAAAGAAATTAAAATTCTCTCTTGTTAAAAAGAATGAAAGAAGTGAAAGATTAATACGAGCCAATGGAATAACAATAGTAAGTAAAAGAAATCAGATGCAACACACCATTTTAAACTTTGAATTAAATAAATAGCATAAAATCTGTCATTCTTTGTTTGTTTGTTTGTTTGTTTGTGCCCTGATAAATAAATTTACTATATGTTTACTTTTAACTTGCAATCATAATGTAATATATTGTGTAATACCCTATGCTATATTTCACAAATCCTCATATTATACAACAACACTCTATTTACAACAAACTACTAAACCACCAAAAACAATTCTTTTAAGTAACAAAACACATGTGTGTTAACTAAAACAACAAATTACTCCACCAAAACAACTCCAAAACTTGATCTTTCAACTGGATATTATTGCTAATACCTGTTAGAATCATCAAAAATACAGCAACTAAACATCTGGACACGACTAATCATCTCTTCAATACTCACAACCACATCGTTTAAAGTTTGTTATTTTTTGTTATTTTTGTTATTTTTTGTTAATTTTGTTATTTTTTGTTAATTTTGTTATTTTTTTTTTTTTTTTTTTTTTTTTTTTTTTTTTTAAAAAAAAAAAAAAAAAAAAAAAAAAAAAAAAAAAAAAAAATTTGTCGATGAGTGAAAAATTTTAAACCTTTTTAACTACAAATTAAGGTATAAGAAAAACTTCTTTTTCTAATTAAAGAGTTAGATCTAAAGAAAGAAAAAAAAAAATTTAAAAGTTTTTTTTGTTTATTGTTTTCTTCATTCTTTTCTTTTTAGGTTTACTCCTTTTCTTCTCTTGTTCTCTTTATCTTTGAAAATATACTAAAACATGAGAATTAGTCAAAAATTAGAAAAGAGTCATAAAGATTCTGATAAACCAACATTCTCTTTTGAATTCTTTCCTCCAAAGACAAGTCAAGGTGTTCAAAACTTATACGATAGAATGGATAGAATGTATTCTTTAAATCCTGAATTCATTGATGTTACTTGGAATGCAGGTGGTAGATTATCAACTTTAACAACTGATATCATTCAAACTGCTCAACAAACTCTTGGTTTAGAAACTTGTATGCATTTAACTTGTACTAATATGCCTGTTGAATTAATAGATAAAGCTTTAAAAGATGCCTATGATTCAGGTTGTCAAAATATTTTAGCCTTAAGAGGGGATCCTCCAATTGAAGGTGGTGAATGGGCTGCTGTTGAAGGTGGTTTTAAATATGCTAAAGATTTAGTTGAATATATTAGATTAAAATATGGAGATCATTTCGATATCGGTGTTGCTGCTTACCCTGAAGGTCATTCTGAATTAGATGATGATCCAATGAAATTATTACAATATTTAAAAGAAAAAGTTGATGCAGGTGCAAATTTTATGATTACTCAAATGTTTTATGATTCAAAAAATTTTATTGAATGGTGTAAAAAAGTTAGAGAAATTGGTATTAAAATTCCAATTATTCCTGGTATTATGCCAATTTCAACTTATGCTTCTTTTAAAAGAAGAGCTACTTGGTCAGAAATTAATATTCCAAATCATTTTGAAGAAAAATTAAAAAATTTTAAAGATGATGATCAAAAAGTTAGAGAAATTGGTACTGAATTAGTTACAGAAATGTGTAATGAAATTTTAAATTCTGGATTTATTAATCATTTACATTTTTATACAATGAATTTAGAAAAATCTTCAATTATGATTTTAGAAAATTTAAAATTAATTTCTTCTTCAAAAATTAATGATGATTTACCTTGGAGAAAATCTTTAGATCCAAATAGAAATAAAGAATCTGTTAGACCAATCTTTTGGAAAAATAGAAAATATAGTTATATTACAAGAACTCAAAATTGGGATGAATTTCCAAATGGTAGATGGGGTAATTCAAATTCTGCTGCATTTGGTGATTTAGGTTTATTTACTTCAGGTTTACTTCGTCATTCAATTAAAAAATCATTAGAATTATGGGGATCACCAAATAGTATTAATGATATTGGTAATTTAGTTATTAAATATTTAAATGGTGAATTAACTTCTTTACCTTGGTCTGATACTCCTGTTACAAGTGAAATTAATCCAATTAAATCTGATTTAATTGATTTAAACCAAAAGTATAACGTTATAACCATTAATTCTCAACCAAGAGTTAATGGTGCTCCTTCAAGTGATGCTAATGTTGGTTGGGGTCCAAAGAATGGATTTGTTTATCAAAAACAATATTTAGAATTTTTATTACCAAAATCAAAATTAAATAATTTAATTGAAAAAATTGAAATTATTAATAAACCTTTTAATAATAATTTAAATTCAAAAGATAATTATAACGTTTTATCCTTCTTAGCTGTTGATAATGATGATAATTTGACTACTAATTGTGAAGATGATTCTGCTAATGCTGTTACTTGGGGTATTTTCCCAGGTAAAGAAATTTTACAACCAACAATTGTTGAAAAAGTTTCTTTCTTAGCTTGGAAAGATGAAGTCTTTAGAATTGCTCAAGATTGGCAAAATATTTTTGATATTAAAGAACATGAAATTTCAAGAAATGTTATTCAAAACCTTATTGATAATTTCGTTCTTGTTGATATCGTTGATAATGATTTTATGGGTAAAGATAAAATCTTTTCATTAATTAAAGATTTATAATTTTATTCTAAAAATTGAATAATATTTATATATTCTTTTACTTTACCAAAATACCTTTTTAATGATAATGACCTCAACTGTCTTATTTAATTTTTTAATGTTTTCTTAAGTTTTTAATTTACTCTTCATGATTTCTCATTATGTTGCTTTTATTTCCCTCCCCTTTTTTTTTATCCTTTTTTGTCTTTTTATGCTATAAAACCAACTTATATTCTTGCATATAAGAAATATTATTCTGATTCTTTTATTAGAATTGGTATATCTTTCTTGTCCTATCACTTTTTTTTATTATTATATTATTAATACATTTTTCAGTTGGATTTTGCTGGCTCATTTAACATCAACTGTTTTAGTTCTGGCTCCAAATTAATTATTTTAAAATTATTTAAAGTTTGTTTAATTAACTTATGTTATATTTCTTTAAAGAAAGGAAATATATATCATTGCTTTACATTTGGCTTTCTTTTTTCATTTTTTTTTTTTTTTTTTTTGGAAAAAATTATAGAATTACATAAATTCTTTTATTTTGAATCTGATATTTGATCATAAATCGTAGTCTTTTGTCTACATGTAAGAATTCATAATATTAGAAAAGGTCATCATATTTATTCATATAATAGTCTAAATTATATTTTTTTCTGTATCTGTAGTTTAATTAAATATTTGAATATTTGTATTTGTATTTTTATATTTTTTCTTGTTTTTGTCATCACATCATTAATAAATGGTTCATTCAATTTTTTGCAATTTCTTCAGATTTCTTCTCTGTAACAACATTTAACTTTAAATTTTCTAATACTTGATCAATCATTCTTTCATTTTTAATTAGAAATTGATCAGGTATAATAACATCATTAGCATCATTGTTATTTGGATTATGGATATGAGAACTTAAATGTTTATAAATTTCATCAATAGCATCACTATTTTGAATAGAATCATTTTTAACACCATGATCTAATAGTTGTTTAACTTTTAAAATCTTCTCTTGTAGTTGTTTTTTTCTATTTTGAGAAATTTCATGCTGTGCTTCACTATGATGCTTTTGTTGTTCATCATTCAGTAATTTATAAAGTGCACTATTAACATCAGAATATAACTCTGTAAATTTACCAATTTCTGCAACTTTACCTTCATAACCTAAGACAATAATTAAATCTGAATTTTTAATAGTTGATAATCTGTGAGCAATTGAAATGGTTGTTAAATTTTCAGTTTTAATTAAATTATGTAAAGTTTCATTAATTGCATTTTCACTCTTTGAATCTAATGCAGAAGTTGCTTCATCTAAAATTAAAACAGAAGGTTCTTTAATTAAAGCTCTTGCAATTGAAATTCTTTGTTTTTGACCACCAGATAATAAAGCACCTCTTGGTCCAATAACTGTATCATAACCATCAGGAAATTTAACAATAAATTCATGACAATTAGCCTTTTTAGCAGCTTCAACAATTTTATCTTGATCAATTTTCA
>JAJMKZ010000354.1:7559-41712 GCA_030564005.1 Ruyongia tratensis | reverse complement strand
CAAAAGGTACTACCACCACTTCAATTTACTACCCAGGTCAATCTACATCAAGTACGTTCATCTATGGTTCTTCTGAAATTACAGAAATCATTTATGTTCCAGATGCTACTACAACTATTAGTACGTTGTACACAGGTGAAACCACTTCAAGTTCATTCATCACTGGTTCTACTCAAATCACTGAAATCATTTATGTTCCAGAAGCTACTACCACCACTTCAATTTACTACCCAGGTCAATCTACATCAAGTACATTCATTTATGGTTCTTCTCAAGTTACTGAAATAATCTATGTTCCTGATGCTACTACAACCATTAGTACATTGTATACTGGTCAATCAACTTCAAGTACATTCATCACTGGTTCTACTCAAATCACTGAAATTATTTTTGCAACAGATAAGGTTGGTTTTGTTTCTTCATCATCAAGTTCAATCTCCCTTCTTGCTGAGAGCAGCGATGTTTCACCTACCGTAGCACCAGGAAACATTGTTGAGTCCTGGATGACTACCTCATCAATATCACCTTCTGGATTTTCCTCATCTAGTTTTACTAGTGTGACTTATGAAGATTTCTGGTCACTTACAAGTGGAGTATCGGAATATTCAGATAGCTCAACTGCAACGTCTTTAAGCAGTTCAATCACTGTTCTTTCATCACCATCAATACCATCTTCTCTCATATCTCCATCATCGCAATATTCATCTGTTTCACCTTCCTCATCTTATTTTTCTTTACCATATCGTTCCTCATTTAAGTCATCTTCATTATATGCATCATCATCATCAACAGAAGTTTCATGTTCCGTTTATAGCTCAATAATATCAACTAGCAGTTTGCAAAAGGATACTTATTATTCATCAAACACTTCAAATTTAGCCCAATCATCTTCTTCACCTTCATCTTCAGCTTTTGCACCATCAAGTTCAACTGTTATCATTACCCCAAAGCAATCTGAGTATTTGAGTTTAATATCACCCCACACTTCTTCTCCAGAAATGATACAGTCCAGTAGTGTTACAACTGCTTTGTCCTCTTCCTCCTCATCGTCCTTTAAAGATTCTGAAACTGACACCATTGCCACTATATCAAGCTTGCTAGACCAGATAAGTTATTCCGAAAGCTGTATCTATTGTTTAAATGGAACATCTTCTGTATTAAGGTCTTCAAATTCAGCAACTTTAACCACTATCTCTGATGAATATGTTTCTTCAAGTTTCAACATTGGAGTTGGTACAACTATGAGTTCCACTTATTCAAGAAATACTATTATGACATCTAACTTATGGACTACTTCAACAGTTTCTTTAAGTGTATCAAGTATAACCTCCAAAGATACTTCAAACTCAAATTTCATCTCATCAGCCAGTCTATACAAACCTTCAATATCGTCTAATTATGGATATTATGATTCAAGCTCATTATCAATGACTTCAGAATCATCTAAATTAGTGATTTCAAGCTATTCATTAAGTAACTCCTACAAACCATCAAGCTTATCGTCCAGTACAAAAGTTATCAATTTACCAAGTTCGACTAACTCTGATTCATCTTTAATTAGTTCAACGGCAGTACTCTCTGCTAAATTATCTATTTCTCATTCAAATGACATTCAAGCATCATTAACCCCCAAATCATTATTGTCAACTTTATCCACGCCGGCAACTACATTGGAAGCAGAGTCCACATTTTCAGGATTGCATTCAAAAATAATATCACAAACTTCTGACGTTGATGTATCTTTGTTATGGGGATCATCAAATTCTACTACCCAATCATCAAATTCTTCTAAAAGTACACCAATTGTTTTTACAACAACAAGTTCATATGATCATAATTATACCAATTCTTTCATAACATCATTAGTAAGTGATAATGATACTTCTAAATCATCTACGTCAACTTCGACTGATGGTGATATTAATTCTATTTTGGTTTTAACAGGTGGTTCACCTAAGTTTAAATTTTCCAGTTATTTTTCCATTTTTAGTGTTTTTGTTTTATTTATTTTATGATTTATAATTTATTATTTAGTGTTTCAATACGTTAAAGTTAGAATATATCTCTTACTTACCAATAATTTATCAAATATATACCTTGTGTTTTGTTTGTCTTAAGAGTTTTCATGATTATTAAGTCGCTTTTATTGACACATTAGTAGAAATGGCAGAGTTTTTTTTTCTAGTTGACACATGAAAAGTAAGAACGATAGAGTATTTTCCAAATTTGCCCTCTTGTTGTATAAGTAATTGAAGGATAGAAATTAACAATCAAGACAATAATACCATTAGTAATGCTATAACATTCAGTAGTACCAAAATAAATAATCAAATTGACAATTTAAATAACATATAAAGATGCAACCAAGATTTATTTTAACTACAGCAGAAACTCCTTTAAGGTATTTATTAACAAGAAAGGTGGCAAGATGTAGTAACCTATTATCCAGAGAATATTCATCTTTTTCATCTAAAGTCCCTAAGAATTCACTAAAGATAGACAGTTCATCAAAAATTAGAAGAGCTACAATAAAAACCAAATTTGGATCTACAATTCTTGACGAGATAAAAAACAATCCTACTCTTAAACCCTGTACTTCATTTACTAATTGTGAAAAATATGATCTATCAAAAATTTTATTAGATGAAGAATTAATAAGTAAGCTTAATATAACAAATTTAATTCCAAATGCAATAATACACTTTAATTATGAATCTGAATATGATGGATTTATTTTAGGATCAGGTAGTATAGTTTGTTGGGGGCTTGATGAAGCTAACGTTGAAGCTAATATCTTACCATTATTCAAAAAGTTTATGATTTCTCCTTATGAATTTCCAGAGAGTGAAGAAATGGATTTTATTGAAACTAATTTAGAAAGTCAAGAAAGTTACTTGGAACAAGATATAATAGTTATTCAGAAGCGAAACAAAGATCAATCAATTTTAGATAAAACTGCCTTTTCTTCTGGTCTTTCTAGATCCACAAGATTAGCTGTATTAGAAAGTGCATTAGAGAGACATATAAAGAAAACAAAAAAAATAACTGAAACTGTATCATTAGGTAAAAAATTGACAATTACAGAAAAAGAAGTTTTGAAATCTATAGGTAGACTATTTTTGTTAAGAGGGAAATTAAATTTATATTCTGAATTAATTGAAATTCCAGATTTATATTGGTCAGAGCCAAAATTAGAACAGATATATAAAAACATTTCTAGAACTTTAGATGTTAATCCAAGAATTAGTATTTTAAATCAAAAATTAGATTATGCTACAGATGAAGTCAAAGCATTAATGTCAACTTTAACAGATTCCAAAAGTGAAAGATTAGAATGGATTATTATTTATTTGATTATGATTGAAGTTGTTTTTGAGACTTATCACTTCTATGAACGCTATTACATTGACAAGAAGGATAATAAAGAATCACTGAGTCCAAATCCATAAACATATAATTGGAGAGTTTACTTTATAAATTTTTGGACTTAATTATTTATTATTTTATTTTTAAAAGATTAGTGATCATTAATTATGATCTATGATCACTTAGGATAACTATATAATATACATGAAGTTTAATCAGAATATTAACGATTGACATACATTAATAATCTCATATATATATATATATATATATATATATATCTATTATCAAGATCACTATCGTAATTCATTCCAAATTAAAGTAGTGAATACTGCATGTCATGATATTATGGACAATTCCATTTTAAATCTATAGGGCTATTGTTCTCTATCTATAGTATCAAGTTCTAATTTGATATTTTTACCATCAAGTACTTTGATATGTGTCAAGTCTTTAACAACATAAGTTGCACCAGCATCATATAATATTTGTGCATCAAAACCTGAAGCAATACCTATTACAATAGCACCCGAGTCCAAACCTGCTTTAATACCAACTGGAGCATCTTCAAATACAACTCTTTTAGTACCCTTTGGATCTTGGATTTTTAATTTTTTGCATAATAAATCCAAACCAGCTAAATAACCTTCTGGATCTGGTTTACCTTTTACAACAGATTCTGCTGTTATGAATACATCTGGTCTTTTAACATCTTTTAAAAGGCTTTCAAACCAACCAAAAGCTAATTTCTTACTGCCAGAGGTAACAATACACCATTTATCTTCATTTAGACCATTTAATAAGTCAACATTACCAGGTATACTCTTTACAAGATGTCTATACTGTTGTGCAATTGACAGGTCAAAAGCTAGGGAAGCCTTATTATCAGTATTGTCAATCTTTGGAAAAAATTTAGCCATAACTTCAGCAGTACGTGTACCATGACTGAAGTGGAAAAGGGTCTCACTATCAACACCATGCTCCTTACACAAACCTTTCCAAATCTCTTCTACTGCCAATGTTGTGTTTATTAGTGTACCATCTAAATCAAATAAACAAAAATCTGCTTCCACGATTTCTTTACCCATTTTTACTATGTTTTCTGTCAAATCTTCGGTTTAAATTCCTTCTAAATGTATTCTTGCAGGTGGAACACAGAGTGGTTTTAATATGAGTATGATAATTTTGAGCAGACAGAGTAGGTTTAGAATACAGGTTACATGAATAGTTTAAATCGGCTCAAATCAAAAATGAAAAATACAAAAAAAAAAGTAAGTTTAGGGGAAAATTTTGTACGAATTTGGAAATTTTGATTTATGGGTGAATTAATTTAATACAAAATTTGGTTAAAACATATATGAAAATGTATAGATATACAAAATAAGTCGACTTCAGACTTGGGAATGAAATGAAATATAAAATGAAATATAAAATATTGAGTGTGGTATTTACTGCTCTGCAGTTGTCAAAAAATTGATCTCATTGAATCACTAATAGTGTATGTAAACTATGAAAAATCAATGAAAGAATCATAACCTTCTCTCCAATTGGTAAAGAACCCTTTGAAGAACTTAATACCTAAACCAACATCTTTAGAACCAGTAGCTGCTCTGATACTATGCATAGACAATTGTGCAATACCAAGATCAATTGTTCTTGCACCCGTAGCACTAGCAATGGTTGGACCAATAGTACCTCCTGATCTAGCATTATTCTTAATTTGAAAGTATTGAACTTCATCACCATTAAGCTTTGCTAAACTTTCAATTAAAGCTAATCCAACATTATCTGTAGCCATATGACCATTTGGATCTAATGCAATAGTTATACCTTTGTTTGGAACTGCATAATGGCCAGTTAAATATTCTCCTTTATAAGTTGGGTTCATTAAATGAGTAACATCAGCTGAAAGAATAATGGAATTGGCAAATGAAACTCTACTTGAAGTTAAAACATCACTAAAACCTTTACTAGCAATGACTCTTTCAGTTATAGTATTAACTAATGTTGATTTAGCACCTTGTCTTGTTAACGAACCAATTTCTTCATTGTCGTATAATAATACTTGATTAAATATAGTAGTTGGTATTTCATCGATTTGTGAAAATTCAACTAAAGCTTTAATAGCTGCAAAAGAACAGATTCTATCATCAACTCTAGGTGAAAAGATAAATTCATCATCTAAACCACCAATAGTACCACGTTGAGTATCAAATAAATCTAAATCTAATTGTAAAATATCTTCAACATCATTACCTGCTAATTTTGCGATATATCTCAATAACTTAATTGGATGTTTACCAAATAATGGAGCTTTCTTTTCAGATTCGGTTGGTTTATCATCTGGACCTGGATTATAACCATATGTTGGAATTGCAATCGTTTCTTTATCATATGGAGGTTGAGAAACTGCACCAAAATGTTCTGCTAATGATGATATTCTAGCAATTGGTTTTGGTGATGAATTAATCAATTTAGATTCGACAACATATCCTAGTTTTGTCTTTTCATTCTTAGCTTTAACTAAAACTCTACCACCCAAACCTAAATCTCTATCAAACCAAAGATGTGATAAACCACCAGCATATTGAGCAACACCTAATAATTCATAGCCATCAACTTTTGGCTTTATTGACACTGGTTTAAGTTTTGCGGCTAATGCATCAATATGAGAACCAATAATACCTGCACCATGCTCAGGGGTCCAATCCTTACCTATCATAAATGCACCTAATGAAGTTCCATTTCTTGTAGTATAATATTTACCTTCTCCAATCCCTTTCCAATCTTCCTTTTCTGAAAGATACTTAAAACCGTTCTTTTCTAAAAGCTTCGAAAAATAATCAACAACATGATAAGTAGTTGGATTTTCATAAGTAAAGTCAATATATGACTTTGAGTATCCTAAATAATCAGTAGTTTCAATTTTAGAATCATCTTCTTTATTTGGAGATTCTGAAGATTCGTTTTCAACAATGTCATATTCCTCATCACTAGAATCAAAACTAGCAATTGAAGTATCATTGTTACTAGAGGAAGTAATGTTCCTAGTATTAGAAGAAGATAATACTGAACGCTGTTGTGACATGTTATCTTTTCTATTTAGGTTATCGTTTGATGGTTCTGTTCTTGCCTTTTTAACAATATCAACCCCTAACTTTAAGATTTCAAAAGCTTGTGTGATAGCTTTATCAACTTCGTCAAATTTGTCAATTTTATTGGTATTGATGGACATTACTTAGTTTTTATTTTAAGTAATTATTTAATCTGAATTTAATATAACTAGTGCTTATTTATCTAATAAACAACGTACAAATAATTAAATTTAAGGGGGGAAAAGTTAGTTATAAATTCAAAATTTAAAATTCTAGAGGCTGGACACATTATTTTCCCAAAATTTGCCAAATTATTTCATCAACAATAAACAATAAAAAACAGTACACCAAAATAACTTGTTATCTAATCCATAAACAACTCGAGTAATACATACATAAAACATATTTAAATAATATAAGGTGCTTTGAACTCATAAATAGCTTTTATTTAATACAAATACCGACCTAAATCACCAGTTGGATTAGAATTCGAAGTCACGTGAAGATAAGACCTCGGAATTTGAGATGATCCTATAAAAATTTTTCAGGTAAAAGGAAAGTTGCACTTCTATTTATCACTTAAGTAATATAGCACTCATTAAACAATCGTAACTCTAATGTCAAAAGAAAACAATAATTTACCAGACATCTTAGTCGATGCCGTTTTAAAACAATCTGTTGTTGTTCCAAAAGATGCTGTTAAAGTCAGTGGTATTGATTACTCAAAACCTGAAGCTATCGACATGAGAGCTACCGATTTGATCGCTAGTATGAGAAATATGGGGTTCCAAGGTTCTGCTTTATCAGAAGGTTGTGAAATCATCAACGAAATGAGATCATGGAGAGGTAAACATATTGATGAACTAGAGGAACATGAAAGAACCGGTGAATTTGATGAAAATGGATACCAAAAATCAACCATTTTTATGGGTTATACTTCAAATTTGATCTCATCAGGTTTACGTGATACTTTACGTTTCTTAGTCCAACATAAACATGTCAGTGCTATTGTTGCAACTGCTGGTGGTATTGAAGAAGATCTCATTAAATGTTTAGCTCCTACTTATATGGGTGATTTCAACATGAAAGGTTCAAAATTACGTGAAGAAGGTATGAACCGTATTGGTAATTTATTAGTTCCAAATGACAATTATTGTAAATTTGAAGAATGGATTGTTCCAATTTTAGATACATTATTGGAAGAACAATATGATGCTGCTAAGAAATTAGGTGACGAAACTTTAGATGCCAACTCTCCTGCTATATTGACACCATCAATTTTAATAGATAGATTAGGTAAAGAAATTAATGATGAAAGTTCTGTCTTATATTGGGCCCATAAAAACAAAATTCCTATATTTTGTCCAGCTATTACTGATGGTTCCATTGGTGATATGCTTTTCTTCCATACATTCAAAGCCTCTCCAAGACAATTAAGAATAGATATTGTTGCTGATATCCGTAAAATTAATTCAATGTCAATGGCCGCTTCTCATGCTGGTATGATTTTATTAGGTGGTGGTTTAGTTAAACATCATATCTGTAATGCTTGTTTAATGAGAAATGGTGCTGATGAAGCTGTTTACATTAACACTGGCCAAGAATTTGATGGTTCAGATGCTGGTGCCAGACCTGATGAAGCCGTTTCTTGGGGTAAAATTAAAGCTGAAGCTCATTCAGTTAAAATTTATGTCGATGCTACTATTGTTTTCCCACTAATGGTTGCTGCTACTTTTGCCAGTGGTAAATAAGAGTAATGTTATATTACATATTTATAATCAAGTGTCATGCCAAATAACGAGAAATAGAGTTTTGAATACCATCTACTGTTTTTTTTCTTACATCATAGGAAAGTATATAGAGATTAAATAATTCTATAATGAGTATCATTATACAAAATTAAAGTAGATTAAAGCAAAAGGACAACTAAAATATTTAGTTTGTTGTAGAAAACCAGGTATTAACAGATTCACTATCTCTTGAAAGCCATGCTGAATTTGTCTTGATACTATCTAGAACTTGATCTAACGATCTTTCAAATCCATAAGTATTTTTATCTTTAAAGAATTCTGAAATATTATCATATAGTGCATCACTGGAGTAATAACATAAGGTGAATTTAACAAATCTATCAAAGACAACTTTATTGGCATTTAATCTTGTATAGATAGCATTATAGTTAGCCTTAAAGTAATCCCACAATGCTAATCTTGCTTTACCATTCTTAGCTAATGCAATGCCAACAAATTGGACATCCATAATTGGAACTTCTTCAGATAAAATCAATGATAAAGCCTTTTGAATCAATTTTTCATTAGTAACATGACCTAAAGCATTTAAGATAGTTTCTCTAGCATCCAAAGCATCTGATGTTTTGATCAGTTCAAAAATTTCATCAAATTGTTCTTCTGTTGCTTCTGGATCAGATAATACTGCAATATACGCAACACGCTTTAATGATGGATGAACATATTCACCCTTCTTTAATGTTTCATATAGCTCTTTACCCTTAGAGATAGTAGATAAATTACCAGATGAGAGACTGGCTAATAATAATTCTGTTCTTAATTGAGTAATTAAGAAATCTTCATCATCAGATATAGTGAATCCAAGAGTTTCAACAGTTGGTGTAACCAATTCTGAAACATATTTATTTATATAATCTTGCTGCTTAACATCTTGTTCAAACCATACTGATCTAATAGAATTTAATCTCTTTAATAATTCTAACCATACAACATATTCACTTTCACCTTTAAATTTAGAAAAGAATTTTAAAGCTTCCGTAGTTTTAGTTAAACCTGCGATAGAAGTAACGATAATGTCAGCAATTAAACCAACTTTATCAGTGGAGGACAATTTAGATGTGTTTTCAATAATATCTTGGAATAATTTATCTTCATAAACAACTCTGTAAACACCAAAAGAATCTTTATTTAGTTTAAAGAAGGAATGATCACATTGTAGGATTGATTTTTCAAAAACAGCAGTTCTACTTGATAAATTGATATTACTTAATTTATCTTTTGAATTTGGACCAGTAGAAATATTTAGAGGAATATACCATAAAGTTGTATTTTCTTCATCTTTAGCATCACCTGCTGATAAAAATCTATTTTGTGTTAATACAACTGAGTCACCATGACTTTGAACAGTAACGTAAGGAAAACCAATTTTACGAATCCAAGCATCAGTTCTAAGGACCACATCAACACCTGAAATTTCTGAAATAGAGCTCCATAAATCATTGGTTGTACCATTGGAAAATTGATGTTTTTTTAAGTAATGTGAAACACCTTTTAAGAAAACTTCAACACCTAAAGAAGAACTGATTTGATTGATGACTGAACCACCTTTTAAATATGAAATGTGATCAAAGACTTGATCAATATCAGATGATGATTGGATTGGGACTTCAACAGGGTGTGATCCTCTTAAAGCATCCAATTCTAAAGCAGTTTGTAAAGAACTAGAAACAAAAGTTTGGAATGTTTTCCACTCTGGGAATAAATAATCAATTGCATAATAACCAACCCATGTTGCAAAACCTTCATTTAACCATAATTCATCCCACCAATTCATTGTCACTAAATTACCAAACCATTGATGTGCTAATTCATGAGCAACAACATAAGCAACTTTTTCTTTATATTTTGGATCACTTGTATTTGGATCGAAAAGAAGAGCAGTTGTTCTAAAAGTAATCAAACCCCAGTTTTCCATAGCATTATGTGAATATGTTGGAACACTGATTAAATCTAATTTTGGTAAAACATAATCAATGTCAAAGATTTGTGAAAAGAAGTCAACGACTTTTGTGGCAACACCTAAAGCAAATCTACCTTGCTCTGAATCACCTTCTGGTGTATAGATTCTAACTGGAATATGTTTACCACTGTATGAGCGTTCAGTAAATTCTTCAATATAATCTAATTTACCAATAGCCCATGCCAATAAATATGTTGACATAACAGGTGTTTTTTGAAATCTAACGACCTTTAAACCATTTGATTCAATAGCACCCTTTTTCTTACCATCATCTAAAGTTTTTGATGATTCAATTGGAGTATTTGATAAGGCTGTAAAATCATCTGCAACAGTTAAAGTCAATTGGAAAGTTGCTTTCAAATTTGGTTCATCAAAACAAGGCAAAGAACAACGTGCATCTGTAGCTTCAAATTGAGTTGATAGTAAGACTTGTTCTTTGCCATTTTTATCTGTATAATCTGATCTATAGAAACCAGACATATTATTTTGGATTTTAGCAACATATTTAATTACCAAGGTTAATTTAGTTGATGGGCTAGCCTTTAAAGTTTGTGATAATTTAATTGTGGCAGTTTGTTTCTTTTCATCTTTAACAATTTCTTCAACTTCTGCTTTACCTTCTGTCTTTGTAACTGAATAAATAACTTCAGTTGAAACAAAGTCAATATCAATAGCATGTAGAACGATTGTGTCTGTATCCTTCTTTAAATCTAAATCAATTTTGACAAGACCATCAAAAGTGTTTTTAACAACGTTGATATTGGTGATTTCTAGTTCATAATGAAATGGTTTGACATTGTCTGGTAAAATGTCTTTATTTGGAGTAGTTTCTGTCATTATTTGAATTGCCCTTTTACTAATTGCAAACTCTTTTCCCCTTCTATTATTTCAATTTTGCCTCTACTTTTTTTTTTTCCAACCAACAATCGGACTCTACACCGTTTGTGGAAGTCAATACCGAGAATAGGAGACTCGTCGACACCTTCCGAAAACAGTCTCTAAAAACCATGTGCTTCGTTTAAAAAAACTAGTAGCTCTACAACAATCAACGAATTTATTCAATGATTTATTTACATTTAATGTAATATAACCCACTTTGAAAAACGACAATGAGCTACTACTCGGATGTTGTAGGTATTCCAACAACAGATAAGACAAAATGGAGATTGACCACTGATGAATTGGGTACAGAGAGATGGAAATATATTCATGATTCTGATAATTCAATTCCTCAATCAAACTATGTCAAATACTTATTAAAGACCCCAGATTATGCTCCTGTTGAATTAAAGAAACCTGAGACTGCTTTAGAGAGTTGTGTTAATGGTGCTACTTTCTTTAAAGGTTTACAAGAGCCTTCTGGTGTATGGCCAAATCAATATAAAGGTCCTATGTTCATGACAATTGGTTATGTAGCTGCTTGTTATTTTACTAAAACTGAAATAGATCCTGCTGTTAAAACTGAATTAATAAGATATATAGTCAATACTGCACACCCTGTTGATGGTGGTTGGGGTCTTCATAACGTTGATAAAACAACTTGTTTTGGTACTTCAATTAATTATGTTGCTTTAAGGTTATTAGGTTTGAGTGCTGATCATCCAGTTTGTGTCAGAGCTAGAAGAACTTTATTAAGACTAGGTGGTGCTATAAAGAATCCTCATTGGGGTAAATCATGGTTGTCTGTTTTAAACTTATATGATTGGGAAGGTGTTAATCCTGCTCCTCCAGATTTATGGGCTTTACCTTATTGGTTACCTATCCATCCTGGTAGATGGTGGGTTCATACTAGAGCTATTTATTTACCTTTAGGTTATTTATCATCTAAGAGAGTTCATTGTGAATTAGATTCTTTATTATTAGAAATTAGAAGAGAGATTTATACTGAACCATATGATTCAATTGATTTCAGCAAACATAGAAATGATGTCTGTGGTGTTGATTTATATTATCCACATACAAATGTTTTAAACTTTGCAAATAAAGCATTAATTATATATGAAAAGTATTTAAGACCAAGATGGGTGTTAGATGCTGTTAATAGTTATGCATACTCTTTAATAAAAAAAGAAATTGAAAATACTGACTTTTTATGTATTGCTCCAGTTAGTAATGCTTTCAATGCCATCATAACATATTTAGAAGAAGGTCCTGAGTCATATCAGTTTAAAAGATTTTTGGAAAGATTCCAAGATGTTTTGTTTTTAGGTCCGCAAGGTATGACTGTAATGGGTACAAATGGTTCACAAGTTTGGGATACTGCATTTGCTTTACAATATTTCTTCATGGCTGGACTAGATAAGTATCCTCAATTTGATGAAATGATCGAAAGAAGTTATTTATTTTTAGTTAGATCACAATTTGACACAAATTGTGTCGAGGGAAGTTTTAGAGATGTACGTAAAGGTGCCTGGCCATTTTCTACAAAGACTCAAGGTTATACTGTGAGTGATTGTACTGCTGAAGCATTAAAAGCTATTATTATGGTTAGAAACTCTGAAAAATTTAAGCATTTAAAAGATGCAATTACTGATGAAAGATTACATCAAGGTATTGATGTTTTACTAAGTCTTCAAAATGTTGGATCATTTGAATTTGGATCATTTGCAACCTATGAAAAAATTAAAGCTACTCCATTATTAGAAAAATTAAATCCAGCTGAAGTGTTTGGTAATATTATGGTTGAATATCCATATGTTGAGTGTACTGATTCTTCAGTTCTAGGTTTAACTTATTTCCGTAAATTTTATGATTATAGAAAACATGATATAGATTTAGCAATTAAAAGAGCAATTGAATATATTAAAAAAGCACAAGGTGATGATGGTTCATGGTATGGATGCTGGGGTATTTGCTTTACATATGCTGCAATGTTTGCATTAGAAGCTTTAGAAACTGTTGGTGAAGATTATTCAAATAGTGAAGTTGTAAAGAAAGGTTGTGATTTCTTAGTTGTGAGACAGATGAATGATGGTGGTTGGGGTGAATCAATGAAATCATCTGAAACTCATACTTATGTTGATAGTGAACAAAGTTTAGTTGTTCAAACTGCATGGGTTGTTATTGGTTTGATTCTAGCCAAATACCCAAATAAAGATGTCATAGATCGTGGTATAAAATTATTAATGGACCGTCAAAAATCGACTGGTGAATGGGAATTTGAAGGTGTTGAAGGTGTCTTTAATCATTCTTGTGCTATTGAATATCCAAATTACAAATTTTTGTTCCCAATTAAAGCACTAGGTTTATATAATCAGGCTTACAAGTCATAATTAACTGGCAGAAGAAAAAGTTTATAAAAGTTATGAATTGTATTAACTATGAAATATTTTGTTTATCAATTTATTCTATTTGAAATCAAACAATGTAATACTATCTTTATCTGAGGTTACAATTATATCTTGATTTAATCCTGAAGTCGGTGGCTTAAATTCGAACTCTGAGCTGAATTGAATATTGTTTTCATCCATAAAATTGTTCAATTTCTTTTTCTTGCTGAAGAATTTTTCATTCGACTCAGAATTTAGATCACTATGAATATGTTTAGAAGTAAAATTATTTTTGATCATGTCAGGCTCTTGAACCTCAAGGCTCCAAAATGACTTATCATCTTTCAACGTTTGAGCAAATTCGGTTTTTGAAGAGGGGATATCGATAAAATCTGTATAAATTTCAGAAAAATCTGATATAATATCTCCTAATAAATGATCAGTTGATTCAACATTTATTTGTGTGTCTATTGTATCATTATTTAAAAGCAAAAAAGGGACTTCATTTGGTATTCGACTTTTTAACTGGGCTTCATTGGGGATACCAGAAAAGAAAGGCGATGACTTTAAAGTTGGTGCTGCTTCATGTTGATATAAACCACCTTTTTCCTCACAAGTATTAGAGTTATTTGACTTTACAATTGAATTTAATGTTGATAAAACTTTGTCAAAGCTTTGTATTGATTGATCTTGTCCCTTTTGCTCTGTTTCAGGTGCTACCGCTGAGCTTTGTTCCAAGTCAATTATTTGATCTGTGACTGTTTTACCATACTGTTCATCTGAAAACAAGATATTTTCATCCAAATCTACAGAACTGAAAGCATCTTTAGATTTTTTTGATCTTGTGTCCTGATCTGCCTTCTGAAAAATTGTCTTCCTCTTAAAGTTGAATTCTTGTTCTAATACATGATTGAACTTGTCAAATTTGGAATTGTCAATCCCTAAGAACTTCAAACATCTGTTCCTATTGAAAGAGTGATGCTCAAAAGCTGTCTTGATATCAATAACATAAAAGTTATCCATATATTTTGATTGTGTGTCCTTTAGCTTGTGTGTTTAGAAGAAATGCTTTAAATTTTTTTATTCTTTTATTCTTTTATTTTTGCCATCACAGCATTTCGGAATTAATTCGGTAAAATAACATTTAAGTCCGCCAAAAGACCGGTTTTAATTAGAAGCTTTTTTTTTTTCTTCAAGAAAATTATAACAAGTCTCTTTCACTGCAAAAATAACAACGTTTAATATAGTTGTTTAACTTCAACTTGTAATTTTGGCACTATGATTAGATTGATACCCAGAATATCAAGCGTATCCAGGTTATCATTGATTGGTACCAGACACAGCAGCACATTATACCAAGGTGCTAAACCTAGAAAGACTGATGTACAAATCGAACAAGAAAAAGTTGATGCTGCTTTAAAGTCACCTTCTAAATTTGTTAGATGGGGTGCTTACATTGGCCAAAGACACATCCAAAAGAAACTATCATTCGTCTACATCGGTGTATATGCTGTTTTCTTATTGCTAGGTTATAAATATATGAATGGTGTTTTTGATAGAGAAAAGGAAATTGAAGCTATTGAAGAAAAAATTAAAGAGTCAAAAGCCAATGAGTACGATTTATTAAGATTAAAAGTTTTAACAGGTAAAGAAAGAAGAAGAGATGAATTAAAATTAGAAAAATATGAAAAAATGAAAGAAGAAGGTATAACTAATTTTGATGGTATGACTGTAGATGTTGAATCTCAAAATGCTACAAATAAATCAATTTTACCTGCTAGAGATACAACAAGTTTCTATGATAGTAAAGCTGATGACTACGATGCTGATATTAATTTCGAAGAAATGATGATTAGAATGGGTAAAAGAAGAAAATGGTTAATGAAACATTGTATCGGTGACGTTTTAGAAGTATCTTGTGGTACAGGTCGTAACATCAAATATATGGATATGTCCCAAATTCATTCATTTACTTTCTTAGATTCATCTGCTAATATGATCAAAGAAGCACATAAGAAATTCAGAGCTGAGTTTCCAAATTTTAAAAATGTTGCTTTTGTTGTTGGTAAAGCTGAAGATTTGGTTGATTTAGCTAAAAGTAAGACTACCAAAGAAAACACTTCAATTGTCGTCAAAGATGCAGAACATAATCAAGTTGAACTTTCACAAGATAAGAGTACAATGAAATATGATACAATTATTGAAGCATTTGGTTTATGTTCCCATGAAGATCCAGTTAAAGCCTTAAAAAATTTCAATGATTTATTAAAACCAGGTGGAAGAATTATATTATTAGAACATGGTAGAGGTAACTATGATTTCATTAATGATATTTTAGATACTAGAGCAGAACATAGATTGGAAACTTGGGGATGTAGATGGAATTTAGATATTGGTGAAATATTGGATGACTCTGGATTAGAAGTCACTGAAGAAACAAGAGCTCACTTTGGTACCACATGGTGTATTGTTGCAAAGAGAAAAGATGATGTTAAGAAAGAACAAGAAGTTGGCTTCAGAGAGAAATACATTTCATCTGGTATTCAAAACCGTTTGAAACAATTACAAGAAGAAGCTGAAGAACAAGCATTTATCCAAAAACGTATCAAAGAAATACAAGCTGAAAAGCTAAAGAAAGCAGAGGAAGAAAAGAAAAACGCTGATATAGAAAGTAGATAAAGTCAATCGTGTAAATAGAATTTAATATACCTTAGTTAGAGAATCTACCAGTATTTTGGTTTGATGCAAAATTATTTATATTAATTAATAAATATTATACTCAAATATTTTAAATTAGTTATATAGAAAATAACAATAAAGTCTATTCTAATTCCCTCTCATTTTTTCAGCATTAATAACATCGTTACCTATCGTTTCCATAACTTCTTTATCTATTAAACTTCCTGGATTTTCATAAACCATACTTGCATCATATGAGCTTATAATTCTTGATTCAGTTATACCTATTTCACAATGAGCTAATGCATTTATACAATTGACATATCTCGTAATTGTAGTTCTAATGCTTGATGAAATCTCATCGTTAACATCACTGTAAATTTCCCATGAACTTTCTTCTTCCAATCTTGTAATTGACACTGATGCAGCACCTGGTTTATATTGACCTTTACTACCAATAGTTGATGCATCTTTATTTATAGCTGTACTATTATTACCATCAGCCAACAAATCTTCTGTAGTTTTTCTTATCCAGATAAAACCATTAACACCTATAATTATACTTACATTACCTGGTAATTGATGTGAATGATTTTTAGCTCTAACAACTAATGAACTTGGAACCTTTAAAAATACACCATTCCTTAACTTACCATATTTCAATGATCTTGTGTGTAATGATGCAGCACCATCACGGAAAGTTGATTGAACTTCAGCATTTAATAAATCACCTTCTTTTAAGAAAGATCTCATTTGTAATTCATCACTTTCAGATTTTCTTCTAAGTACACCACCTGGTAAATTAACAGAACCAAGCATTAATATAGCATCTTGTTTAGCACCAATATCTACTTTCCATCTTTTCTGACCAACTTCTGTAATTCTTCCCACTATATGATCACCTGTCTCAGGTTCATATCTTCCTCGTATTGGTGTAACAGTTAATAATCTATTGGTTCTAGAGACAGTACCAGCAACGGAACTATAAGCATTATTTCCCAAATAGTATGTACCATGGCCTCTCATCCAGATAGGATCATCTGTTACCAATTCACCTGGAGTTACAACTGATTTCTTTAATCCATTTTCATCTAATTTTGATGGATTAGTTGAGGAATTTTCATCACCTAAAAACATGTCTACATCTGAATCTGAATTTTCGACATCATCGTATGCAAATTGGCTTGATTTTGTTATAGTTAAAATATCCATTATTTTTCAATTTTGTGTGAATGATAATGAATTTTTTATTAAAGTAATCTTTTTCAGCTCACAGCATAATAAATACAAAAGAGATTTTTTTTTTATTCTACAGATCTATCATTTGATAGAGGCAGCATTTTCAAAAAGCTTTTCAGGGTAATGAGCTCAAATTTTTTCGAAATACCTTGAACTCTTGCTTTTTTGAGCCATAAGTGTGATTTTTTGGAGCAATAAAGAAAAAATTGTGATAAAATATTTATAGTATTAATCTAATAACCATAAATAAAGCTTCTAATTAACCCTAAAGCTTGTTTTTTTAGCTGGTAGAAGAACCTTTTTTGGGAAATTTTGTGTCAAGGGAGTCTGCCATTTTTCGCTTCCCGCAACTAAGTTGACCATTTCACGTGTCAATAACGACATGCTGACGTCAAAATTGTACAAAAACCAAAAAACATTACTTGTTAATTAATACTTTACTCTAAGCAAACAGTATATTCAATTGCCATCAATTGTAATATCTACACACATATACAAAACAAAGTCACCCTATATATTGCAAACATGTCTACTGGTAACGTACTTGTTGTTTCCAATAGAATTCCTGTCACATTGAGAAGATCCGATGATGGCAATTATGAATACAATATGTCATCAGGTGGGTTAGTTACTGCTCTTCAAGGTTTAAAGAAAACAACAACTTTTCAATGGTTTGGTTGGCCAGGTTGGGAAGTCCCTGAAGCTGAACAAGACAAAGTTACAAGGGATCTTGAAGAAAAATTCAATTCAATTCCTGTATTTTTATCAGACGAAGTAGCAGATCTACATTATAATGGATTTTCAAACTCAATTTTATGGCCATTATTTCATTACCACCCAGGTGAAATCAATTTTGATGAAAATGCGTGGGCTGCTTATAAGGAAGCTAATAATCGTTTTGCAATTCAAATACTGAAACAAGTTAAAGATGGTGATATTATTTGGGTTCATGATTATCATTTAATGTTATTACCTGAATTATTAAGAGAAGAAATTGAAAAAAGAGGTATTAAAAATATTAAAATTGGTTTCTTTTTACATACTCCATTCCCATCTTCTGAAATATATAGAATCTTACCTGTTAGAAAAGAGATTTTAAAAGGTGTTTTAAGTTGTGATTTAATTGGATTCCACACTTATGATTATGCAAGACATTTCTTATCTAGTGTTGAAAGAATTTTGAACATACGCACTTTACCAAATGGTGTTGAGTATAATGGACGTTATGTCTATGTTGGTGCTTTCCCAATTGGTATTGATGTTGATAACTTTACAGATGGTCTGAAAAAGCCTGAAGTTATTTCAAGAGTAAGTGAATTAGAAAGTAAATTTAAAGATGTCAAAATTATTGTTGGTGTGGATAGATTGGATTATATTAAAGGTGTTCCTCAAAAACTACATGCCTTTGAAGTATTCTTAAATGATCATCCAGAATGGATTGGAAAAGTTGTTTTAGTCCAAGTAGCAGTTCCTTCTAGAGGCGATGTTGAAGAATATCAAGCATTAAGAGCCACTGTTAATGAATTAGTTGGTAGAATCAATGGTACATTTGGTACAGTTGAATTTGTTCCAATTCATTTTATGCATAGATCTGTTCCTTTTAATGAATTAATTTCTCTTTATAGTGTTGGTGACGTTTGTTTAGTTAGTTCAACTAGAGATGGTATGAATTTAGTCAGTTATGAATACATTGCATGTCAAGAAAAGAAGAAAGGTAGCTTGATTTTATCTGAATTCACAGGTGCAGCACAATCATTAAATGGTGCTATTGTTGTCAACCCTTGGAATACAGATGAGTTATCTGCTGCCATATATGAAAGTTTGACATTACCTGAAGAGAAAAAGGTTGCAAACCACGAGAAATTGTTTCAATATATTTCCAAGTATACTAGTTCTTTCTGGGGTGAAAACTTTGTTAAAGAATTAATCAACATTGAAAACAAATGATCAACATTATGATTTATGACAATTGACATACAAAAGATTTACTCTATCTTATATAATTTGATACTTTTTCTTTTTTTCTAGTTCTTTATTACATTTCATTTTATTATTTTATTATTTTTCAAGAATACAAACCTGTTAATAACTAATCGATCAATATTAGATTAAATAACAACTCTCAAAACCACTAAATAAACATACCAGTAAGCTAATATATCATGTTCCTGTAATCTATAATTATCTGATTAACTATAAGTTTGTTACCAGTTTGTGGTGGAAGTTATGTAGCAGAATCCTAGGTACAACAAGTAATTTTTGTAGGAAAAAAATCACACTCAAAAATTTCGAATTTATTACTAATACTTTATCAACAGGCAAAGAATATATAAACAGATTTGGGTCACGATGTTGAAGAAGTTTTGCATTGAAGAATTCATTTCTTTAAACCATTCCAAGGCTTTAAAATCAACACTATATCCTTATTTCAACGTTCAAAAGCCATTGGGTACCAAAATATTACCATATGGGTATCATTTTATCTACTTCAACCCACAATTACCAGAAGAAGAATTAAGCAAAGACGGATATGATAGTTATCAAGCACCAGATGATAAAACTTTTATAAGAAGACTTTGGACAGGAGGTTTAATCAAATTTCATAAACCAATCAGGTTTGGGGAAGAATTGATATGTATGGAAACATTAGATAAATTTAAAAGATTAAATGATAATCAATTTGTAACTATAAGAAGAGATATCACAGATTCAAAAGACAGTTTATTGTTAACAGAGATACGGAATTTGATATACACAAATACTCTATATGATCCAGATTACCAAAAAGTGGCCAATAAAATTAAACCTGAGTTCTCCCATATTTTAAAACTTTCAGATCTATTGTTATTCAGATTTTCAGCATTAACTTTTAACTCTCATAAAATACATTGGAGCAAAGAATATTGTAGATGTGAGGGATATCCACAAATGGTAGCCCATGGCCCATTAACAGTTGCATTATTATTGGAATGGTTTTCAACTTTGTTCAATGATGAAATTAAAGAATTCAAATATAAGAATATTGCCCCAATATTTGCAAATGAAGAAATTAAATTTGGTTTAGCTTCTAAATCTGTTAATGAATTTGATACTTGGATTGAAGATCTTGAAGGAAATACAAGATTTACTGGTGTATTGAAAACCAAAGCTGGTACTGAATGATAATAAAACAAAACATTGTGCATACATTTTTATATAAATATGAAAATTATTTTAGGAAGTTCCTTTGTAAAAACCTAACTCTATTAGCTTCTTTTCAGTTTTAATCCAATGTTGCCATTTATCACTTGATTTAGGATCAAGATCAGTAATGAATGCTTTAAATTTAATCTTTGATTGCCCTTTACTAGCCCTACTAGTGTCTTTATACATAGTCAAGAACACTGTGACATCTCTTAAAGTCATGGCTAGTTTAATTTCATCAGTTACGTGTGATTCATTTTCTATAGATAAAATAGGAAACATTGTGCTATTTTGTAATTCTTGCAACTTTATAAATACATTTGATTCATTGTTTAAATAATCTATCAATGAAGTTTCATAATTCTCTTCACATTCACAATCATTTAATAGTTTTGGAACTGTTCTTCTAATTGAATCATCTGATTGTATCAAATCCAATGTGCAGAATTCAGGATATTCACCATGTTTATATTTATGATTTGCACAATTTCTGCAATAATTTTTACCTTGAGCTTGACTATGTATTAACCATTTAGGCTTTGATTCAATAATAATACCATTATGATTATCTGTTTGATATATCTTATAATATTTAGATTTTTTCAAAAGTGTTGATGATGATGGAATTAAATTTGGTATTAAAATGCCATATCCATCATTGAGACACCTTTTTTTTGTAAAATTTACCTTAATTAGTTCCATTGGAATAACATAGTCTCCCAGTAGAGGTCTAATAGTATTCTCTATGTACTTAAATACATCAAGAGTATCAAAACTTTGAGAATCCATTCTGAGTCTTAAAAGCTGATTTTGAAAGATTGCATTAGTCCCGGTGTAGTGATACAAAATATTAGCATTCCCTTCATTAAAATAGTTCCACTCGTCTTCATTATCAAGTAACAACATTTGTTTCTATGTACATTTCTTTTAATAGTGTTGGTTCAAGTATTTTACACTTTGAATTCTGGTGTAAAATTCATTTTTGTAGCCATGAAAAAAAAAGTAAACAAAGCATTCTACTTCAAACAAGCAAAACAACTCTGTTGGTAAATTTAACAACAAGAAAGATGAGTAAACAATATGCCAAAGAGCACTCCTTGGATATTCCTCATATTTCATGTATAGAATATCCTTTGATAGTGAAAAACACAGAGAAAGCCTTTCAAATGGTGGGTGGTAAAGATAAAATTGTTAAATCGTGTTTAGATGATGAAAATCCTTTAGAGTTAAGATTCACTCAAAGTGCTTATGAACACCCTATCAATGCAAAATCATCCAGAAATGAACATATACTTTTAAAAATTTCTTTACCAAAGAAAGAATTAGCAAAGCACAATGGTAATATTAGAGAAACTTTAGATTCGCTTCAAAATGAAAATTCAACTAATAAAAAACAAGTCCATATTCAGCCAATTGCAATTATTAACAAAACCTTTAGATTCAGAGAGATGGCTGATTTTCAATATCAAATACGAAATGATCCTTTTGCTATTAAGGTTGATGAATCAATTCACGATTTAAATTTTGAGAAGATAAAAAAATTAAGATTTCAACAAGATTTAAAGCCTTGGGAACCAGACTCCAAAACTAATAACTTTGAATTACCACCACCACCAAGATTTTCATCTATTCCCTTACCTTTTAAATATAATTTTAAAAAAAACGCTGCCAGTATAATCAGTAAAGATGGTAAATTAACAACAAGGAATAAACATATTAAACTGAATTCAATGTTAATTAAATACACTGATAAAACTCCTAAAGGTCCATCTCCAGAATTGTTAAAACAATTAGAAATATTCAAAGCAGATGACGAACATTCAATTTCAGGTGATGTTATCAAGACATTGAAGATAGTGGAAAAGTTATTCGAAATCAAACCAATTTGGATTCGTAAACACATTGAAGCAATTTTACCTATTACTTTGAAAGGATGTTTAAAGTATGCATTACCTCAAGTATCATATTCATTCAACAAAGGCCCATGGAGACAAACATATATCAGATATAATGTCGATCCAAGAACTTCATTTAAATACATGGCATTCCAAACTGAAGGGTTCAGAGTTTTATCATATAATAAAAAGTTACCTAAAGATTTTTTAAGTGAAGTAGATGATGATGTTTCTTCAGTTTTCAAATTTAACGGTGAAGATGTTCCAAGTACTTTGATCTTTCAAATGGAGAATATAACAGATCCTGAGATTATTCAATTACTCGATAAAGTCAAGAAAAGAACGGAATGTGATTTTTATGATGGTTGGTATGATGCGGTTACAATGTACAAATTCAGAAGGCTAATGAGATACAAACTAAAGACTTTGATTGAAGGTAATAAATTAGATCAAGAGAAAATTGATCAAATTATAAAGAAAGATATTGAAGAAACTGAAATCAAGAACGAAAGAGCAGTAAGAGATGCATTAGATAATGAAGTTGAACCAGAAGAAGATTATGATGAATCAGATGATGATTTCGATATAAAGGAAACAGATTATGAGGAACTTAAAAAATTCATGGAAAAGAATAATCCCAAAGCTTTAAAAGAATTACTGAATTATACTAGTATCATTCATGAAAAGGATCTAAAGTTAAATGAATTATGAGTTTTTGGTCTTTGGCTATAAAGCTTTGAGTTGAGTTCCGGCTCATCGCTTTCGGAATTTATAATCGTATTCTAAAAAAAAAAAAATAAAAATAAAAAAATTTTTATAAACCATCAAGTAGTTGAATACATAAATTATAATAGAATCAAAAAAACTTATTTAAATAAGATATAATACAATGCCAAAAGCTGAAAAGAAGAAGATAAAGAATAAGTTGAAGAGACAAGAAATATTCGATAAACTAAAACATAAGAAAAATAAAGAACGTCATGCTTTACGTGCTACAAGAGCTAAAGAAGAAAGAGCTAATCCCGAACTAAAAGAGGAAAGATTAGCTAACAATGTACCTGCTACAATAGAATCTAAGAGAGTGTTCGATGAAACTATTGGTCAAGAAATTGAGGGTGAAGATGATTTTAATTCATATTTCGATGGTCGTGCTCCAAAAATATTATTGACAACAAATGCAAATGCTAGAAAAGCTGCTTATGAATTCGCTGATATGTTATTAGATGTCTTTGAAAATGTTACTTTTGTTAAACGTCAAAGGGAATATTCTATGAAGGATATGGCTAAATATTGTTCTAATAGAGATTATACTGATTTGATAGTTATAAATGAAGATAAAAAGGCAGTTAATGGTATAACATTTATACATTTACCAGAAGGCCCTACATTTTATTTCTCAATAAGTTCTTTAGTTCCTGGTAAAAAGATTAAGGGTCATGGTAATGCTACAGATCATATACCAGAATTAATTTTAAATAGTTTCACAACAAGATTAGGTAAAACTGTTGGTAGATTATTCCAATCATTATTCCCTCAAAGACCAGAATTTGAAGGTAGAAATGTTGTCACATTACATAATCAAAGAGATTACATTTTCTTTAGAAGACATAGATATGTATTTAGAAATGAAGAAAAAGTAGGATTACAAGAATTAGGACCACAGTTTACTTTAAAACTTAGAAGAATGCAAAAGGGTATTAAAGAAGAGATTGAATGGGAACATAAAGCTGAAATGGATAAAGACAAGAGAAAGTTTCATTTATAGTTATTTTTTTACTTTGGTTTGTGGGTATTTCTTATTTGCTTGATTGAAACGTATATTGCATAGTTTAAGTGTTTGTATAAAAGTAAATAATACTATTGAATCAAATGTTTTAGGCATATATTTTATCTTTTATATCTTTATCTGGAGAGATTTGAGTAGAAAACATTGACAGATTTTCCGGCCAAAATGGACATTAACTGATTCAGTTCCGGTTTACAAATAAATTACAAGCTTAAAGAAGTCTCTGAAATCTATAAATTGGTTCATTACAAGAGAATTCACTTGCAGTTTCATATCACTGTGAAAACCACCATGTTTAAATGTTAGAAATATCTTTTAATTGTCATAAACATTCTCAAAATTTGGAATTTTCAAAAAATTTAATTTTTCCAATTTTTTCTTCAACAAAAAAAAGTAAACAAAAAATTCATTCATCAACAAAACAAAATAGACTAGCAAAATTCACTCAAAGTCACCCATTGTGTACTCCCATAACAATCAATAATACATTTGTTGTGATTCTCAGTAGTTTTTAATCAGAAGAAATTATTATAAACAACACAATAAAGCTTTGTACATCAAATAAACTTTTATCTAGAGTCTTTGAGGAGAGTTTTTTTGCCTACAAACAGCATTACATTAAACTACATCATCAACAACTTTAATCCTATTACACACTTTCATCTCAATATTAGTGACAACATTCTCCAATATACTTATAGATTATACAGTCATTTATAAACGCGATAGTGGTTTAATACTGAACATTGAAACAACAATATTATTCAAGTTTATATTATATCAGATTTATCAATCTAAACATAATCAGAAATACCAATTTTTATTATCAAACATTTGCATACTCACTGAATTATGGATTTAAACCAAATTATTCATGCACTTGAGTTAGTACATTCTTCAAGAACAGGGAATTCTGAACGTGCTGAAGCACAATTTTTCTTAGACGGTGTGAAAACTCAAGACCAATCTCCTCTATGGGGTTATGAATTGGCTTTACCTACTCAAAATCCTGTTGTTCGCCATTTTGGTCTAGCATTACTACAAAATTCAATAAATCGTCAATGGAATGTTTATGATCAAGAAAAGAAATTAGCTATCACTAAATGGATCATTGATCTAGCTAATAAAATTACACCAAATGACCCAAATTATTTAAAAGAAAAATTAGCATTTATTTGGGTTGCAGTTGCAAAACGTTGTTGGGGTTCATTCTTAGCTTTAGAGGGTGAAGAAGTTGCAAATTCGAGAGATCTTGCCGTTGGTTGGAGTTCAATGGATACTGACTTATGGAACCTATGGAATGAGAATCCACAGACTAGAGATTTAGTTTTAGTTACATTCAGAACATTGTTTGAAGATGTTTATATCTTAGAAGATAACGTTGCATTATCAAGAACATATTTCTTAAAAAGATTATGTAGCAATGTCATTTTACCAACGTCATTAATTCAACAAATTTATGAACCTAATGCAAATTTAGAAGCCTCAAAGAGTAATACAAATGGTTGGTTTGTAATATGGCAAGAATACTTACAAGAATCAATCAGAAACGGTGATGACAAGAGTATTTTGAGACTTTTACAAACATTTAAAACTTGTTTAAGCTGGCCTGCTAGTGATTTATTAAAAGATTCTCAAATACTGGAAAGCTTTTTACAAACTATTTTATTAGATAATATTCAAATAAAATTATTATCAGTTGAATGTTTACATACTTTATTTACAAGATCTTATTCGAAAAATTCAGATTTACTATCCATCATTGATAGAATTTTCAAAAAATCAGGTATTGCATTATTAACCAAAATTTACACCTCTATTAACCTTGATCCTGAAGATATTGATGATGAAACATACGCTTTCACCAAGAAACTGACGGAAATGATTGTTTGTCTCAATGACCATTTGGTCATCATAGATCATGAAACATCTGATATTGATGGTTTTCTCAAATTAGTTTTACAAACTAGTAGTAGCATGAGTTTAACAGTAAGTGCTATTTCATTACCATTCTGGTGTTATATGGTCAGAGATAATGCGAGAATCGAAACCGTTTCATCAATTCTTCCAGATCTATTGGAATTTGCTGCATCAAGGTTAATTAACTTTACAGATTTTCCAAAGGAACATGTACATCAATTATACTTACAAACAGATTTTAATTCACAAGAAGAAATATATTCATTTTTAAGTAACTACAGAAAATTAATAGATGATATTATAAGAATTATCATTTGTTTGAAAATTGAATATGGTATGGTATGGCTGAATAACCGTCTAGAAAGTTTTTTTACATCTCAATTAGGAAGAGAGGCAGTTGAAGTTCAATTCTTAGATTTACATTCAGAAGCTTTTATTTTAGCCATGTCACAATTTGATATCACTGAAGCTGCATCTAGATCTATATTAAGATGGAAAGTTTGGTATACTCAAGATGGTACACCTGATGATTATGATGATGCATTGGACCAAATCATTTCAGCAATGGATTCAATTGTATTAAAACTTTTAAGTTTAGATATCAAAAACCCAATATTATTGAGAAGATTAGCTCAAATATTTATTTATACTTGTTTGGTTATCAAAGATAGCACCGTTTTCAAAATTATTGAGAGAATTTTAACTTTGTTAACTTATGAATATCCAAAAGATGCTACACCAGATGAAATCAACTATATACATGACCTTAGATCAGTATGCGGAAGAGAATTAAATAGAGCTGCATTTGTCATTCCAGAAAAGTTGATCAACATTATTCATGATTTAGACAACGTTTTTGAAAAGCTTGCTCCAAAATTACAACCATCTGAAATTACATCCTATAAATCATTCCTTTTAATTATTGCAATGAGATCGAATAGTTCAGATAAGGTTGAAAGATTCGTTAAAATTGTTGAACCAGAATTAGCTGCATGGAGTGATCCTGGTACTACTAAGGGTCTGAGTGAATTAACATGGTTTATGGAGAGATTAGGTATCGTTGAAATCCAAAGATATTTTGAAAAGAGAGGAATTAAACCAGGTGAAAACCTATTAAATACCGCCATGGATGATGAAGGAAGAGTGTTAAAGGCACAATTAAGAGACAGATGGGGTGTTTTATTTCCTATTAAGAGTACAAGAATTTTAATCCAATTTTCTATTGAAAAGTTAGCAAGAGACTCTGAAGGTTTCAAACAAGCTGTTGAATTATGGAAACCAAGAGTATACCCTATTGTACCATATATTTTACAGCTATTATATCAAATTCAAGCCTATTTAAATCCAGAAAATTGGAAAGAATTACCAGAGATTGTTCAATCATTTGTTAAGCAAACTACTGTTGAAAGATTTTGGTATACTGGCGTATCCACTCAAACTAGAGATTCATATTTACAAGAAACAGAAATGGCTATGAACACATTAAGAGATTTTGCTGATTCATTAGGCCATATTATTCGTCAAACAAGAGAATATGTTTATTGTACTATTGATACAATTTCTCAACTTGATGATACACTTTACTCTATGCCAGATAGTGCAAATCTATTATGGAGAGCTGCTGTTAGTGAAGATGTTGGCATTACATTACATTCTTGGAAACATATGATTAGTGTGATGTTAAGAAGTGTTATTAGATACTGTCCACCAAAAAATGTTGATTCATTTATGGTTGAATTTTTACCACCATTATTTACTAAATTAGATGCTTTATTAATGGATAAATGGGAAAAGGTTTATATATCAGATTTTAAGACTGATGAAGATGATGAAGAACTATCTGATGAAATGACGCAAGAATATATTTTAAGACAAGTTACACAGTTAGTTATTAGAGTTATTATTGATTGTATTGGCCAATATGGTCATATTTCACCATTAACAAAAACACAAGAAGCTATTCGTAATTTAGCATTTGGTAATAAGAAGATTTTAGCTCCACTTTTACAATTATCTTGTCATTTAATACAATATAAAGATTCAAGAAGTTCATTTAATACAATTCTTGTTTTGAAGGCATTTTTAAATGATATTGTTTTGAAAGATGAAGAAGTTGATCAATATCTTTGTGACCATATGATGAAGGCTTTATTATATATTTTGACTGACGATTTTTACCAAGAATCCCATAAAGAGACAATCTCAGTTGTCACATCTTTATACATCAATTTAAGAAGTCGAGGTCCATATATTGCTGAAGTCTTTCAACGTTGCTTACCAAACTGCACACCAGAAATCACCAAAACTTTTGAACAAGATTTAGCTATGAGTAATAATCAAGTTGAACAAAGATTAGCATTAAGAGAGCTTTTACAAGTTGTTAAAGGTGAAGAAAGTGATGCTAAATTGAAGAAGAAGAGACAAAAGGAATTGGAGATGCAATCAAGAAAGAAGAAAATGGAAAGCAATATAATGAATGATCCATTTACAGAAAACGGTGCATTGGGTAATCTGTTTGGTGAGGAATAATGAAGTTCATTTTATTTAGAGACTATGTATGTTTGTATGTTTTCACTGGAATCTTAAGATAACCATTCTCATTTACTATCGTTGTAGCAGTAATAATTTTGTATACGAGATGTGATTTTTAAACGAGTAAAATCCCCGGAATTTAAATTTGATATCCCCTCGGAATTTATTTTAAACGACGCGAGAAAATTAAAAAAAAAAAAAAAAAAAAAAAAAAAAAATAAGGTGTTTAAAATTTTGGTGAAATTTTGACAACTCAACAATTTTTTGACGCTTTTGATCTTTTTGATTAACTTTATAAAAAGCTTCTTAAATTTGGATTTTTTTATAGATCAATTACAAGTCTATTTTAATTGAAGTAATACAATGTCTTTAGATACACTTGATTATTCTGTGCTAGTTATCCTAGCATTAGCTGTTGCTGCTTATTTCACTAAAGGCGTCTTATGGGCTGTTGCTGATGATGGAACCAAAGTTGTTTCTACTTCAAGAGATATCAATGAAACCGTTGTTACCAACAAGAAAAACTATTTAATCTTCTTTGGTTCCCAAACTGGTACTGCTGAAGATTATGCCAACAAATTTGCTAAAGAATTGAAAGCTAAATATAAATTAAACGTCATGGTTGCAGATTTAGAAGATTATGATTACGAATCATTAAATGATCTAAACTGTATTGTTTCCTTCTTTATCTCAACTTATGGTGAAGGTGATTTCCCAGATTCATCTGTTCCATTTGAAGAACATTTGAACTCATTGTCCGAAGGTGAATTATCAAACTTGAAATATACAATGTTTGGTCTTGGTAATACCACATATGAATTCTATAACGCTGCTTCTCAAAAAGCTCACAACTTATTATCAAATGCTGGTGCAAGCATTATCGGTGAATATGGTAGAGGTGATGATGGTGCTGGTACTCTTGATGAAGATTACTTAGCCTGGAAAGAAGCTACTTTAGCCATCTTAAAAGATTCTTTACATTTAGAAGAACATGATGCTATTTTTGAACCATCATTAAAATTAGAAAGATTAGATCCAGGTGAATATGATGAAGATAAACTATTCTTAGGTGAACCAGATAGATCATACTTAGATGGTACCATTTCTGATTTATCTCTTGGTCCATTTGATCATGCTCATCCATACTTAGCTCCAATTTCAAAATCAAAAGAATTATTCAATTCTAAAGATAGATCATGTATTCATGCTGAGTTTGATTTATCAAACACCAACTTACGTTATTCTACTGGTGACCATCTTGCTGTTTGGCCATCAAATTCAAATGAAAAAGTTGATGAATTCTTAAAGATTACTGGTTTAGATGAACAAAGAGAACAAGTTATTGAATTACATCCATTAGATTCAACAGTTACTATTCCATTCCCAACTCCAACTACTGTTGAAACTATTTTCCGTAACTATAAAGAAATTAGTGGCCCAGTTTCAAGACAATTATTATCAACCTTAAAACAATTTGCTCCAAGTGCTGAAGCTAAAGCTGAAACTGATAGATTAAGTAAAGATAAGGATGCTTTTGCTACTGAAATCCACGCTAAGAAATACAGCATTAGTGAAACTCTTTCATTTTTATCAAATGGTGCTAAATGGGAAATTCCTTTAGAATTCTTAATTGAATCAATTAGTCATTTACAACCACGTTATTACTCAATTTCTTCATCTTCATTATCTGAAAAGACTTCTATCCATGTTACAGCTGTTGTTGAAGCTGATAAATTAGATGATGGTAGATTAATTACAGGTGTTGCTACTAACTTATTACGTAACATTGAGGTTGAACAAAATAAAGAATCATCTGCATTATATCAATCTTATGACTTAAAGGGTCCAAGAGGTAAATTTAGTCCATTCAAATTACCAGTTCACGTTCGTCGTTCAACTTTCAGATTACCATCGAACCCATCAACTCCTGTTATTATGATTGGTCCAGGTACTGGTGTTGCTCCATTCAGAGGTTTCATAAGGGATCGTGTTAAACAAGCTGAAAATGGTATTAAAGACTTAGGTAAATCATTATTATTCTATGGTTGTCGTTCATCAACTGAAGATTTCTTATACAGTGAAGAATGGCCAGAATATGCTAAGACTTTAGGTGAATCATTTGAATTGATTACTGCATTCTCAAGAGAAACTTCTAAAAAAGTCTATGTTCAACATAGAATCTTAGAAAGAGGTGATGAAATTTTAAAATTAATTGATGCTGGTGCATTCATCTATGTCTGTGGTGATGCTGCTAGAATGGCTAAAGATGTTAACAACGCTTTAGTTGATATTATCTCTAAGGGTAAAGGTATGTCTAAAGAACAAGCTCATGAAATCTTAAAGAATTTCAAGACTACCAACAGATACCAAGAAGATGTCTGGTAAATTGCTTGATGGTTATTATAGAATTTTTGAGTGCTTTACATGTTATGAGTTATTTTACTTCCCTTTTCTAGTATGATTTAATTTTATTTTATTTTTTTTTAAATTAAGCCTATATATAAAGACTTACTGGTATTAAGCACATATATAGTTGATACATATAATTATAAGTTAAGAAGAAATTGAAATCATAATCATATAGTTAATTAATAATAAGAAAAAGAACACATTGTTTAAAAATTATTTCTACATGTAGCTTGTACCACCAGTTTAATACTAAAAATTGATACTTATAAAGAATTAAATATTATTAAAGTATATTCTATATTTTATTATATATGCTTGCAAAATCTTTTTCTATTTTGAAAAAATACAGATTGAATAAGAAAAGTCTAAATAAATAACAATATAATATGGTGAAATCAAATAATGTAAACTTTTTCATCTAATTAAAAGAACGTGAAATAAACAAAAAGACCATAATCAAGGGAATTCATTAGTTAGAAACCTTTAACTCTAATCAAAAAAAAAAAAGTAATATGATAACTAGGAATAAACTGAACAAACAAACAGATTAACAAATTATTAAAAAGAAAATAAAACATAACACCAAGTGAATAAATAGCAAAAGATCTTATGGTTTAACAGCTTCTTGTCTTAACTTAAAAAAGAATTGAGCTAATGAAATATCATCAGTCAAGATCAAAGGATTTGCAAATCCATTATTATCATCAGGGTTTAATCTTGATGTCAAAAATCTATCTTGTGATTCACCCTCATCAGTAACAATATATCTAGGTAATGGAAATCTTGATTGAATAATCTCAACAGCATCTTTAACAGGATTTTCTAACATTGCATAAACATTTGCATATTCTTCTCTATCAAGATTTGAATCTCTCCATTGAGCAGCTGTTTCACCAATATGAATTACTATATAGAAGAATGAATCCATTAATAAAACAGTATCTGGTTTTAAAGATGTGGAATCCAATAATACTGGAACAGGTTCTTCAGTTGTTGCATTATATTCCATTAATGATGGTTGAATCATTGTAATTGAATCATCACAGTTAGCTTTATTAAAAATGTCAATGTAATAAGTACTTTCATCAGGTGTATTATTGAAGTTTGTTAAAATTGGAGATTTTTTAACATTATAAATGAATTGTGGTAATAAAGTGAATTTTTGTGGCAATTGAAAAGAATTTGGATCATTATTAATGAATAATCCATTCTTTTTTGATATACCTAATAAAATTTTATCCAATTCTTTTGAAATTTGATCATAATCAAGTTTTTTATTAATAATCTTATGAACAATTTCTCTTGTAATTAAAGTAATAGCAGCTTCTTGATCAAAATAATTTTCTAATTTAAGACCTGCATTAGTTGTTGGTTTTTTAATAGTTGTAACTTTTAATCTATATGTACCATCTATATGTCTATACCTTGTTTGGAATTGAATAAATACATCATTTGGAATAGCTTTTCTTTCATCAACTGAACCAACTGATGTTATATCAAAATATACAGCAAAAGAATGATTTTCTGTAATTAAAGGAACTGTCCAATTATTTGTCATACCATCACCAACTTGAATATCACTAATGTTTGAAGTATAATTTTGATTAGGGTTTAATTTATAACCATTACCAATAAAACCAGTAACTTTTAAACAATTTGATGATTTAACAGTTAAATTACCATTAGTATTTAATTCACAATTAGCGAATAATTTAATAAAAGTTTCTTTAAAAATATTAGTTGTAAATGAATCAACCATAATTAAAAATCCTCCAGTTGAATCTGTCAATTTTTTCATTTCATAAATACCTGTTTGATCATAAGAACTTGCAAATATATTAAAACTAAAAGTTGAAGTTGAATAATTTCTTATTGTTGAACCATTTGCAATATTACTTAAATCTTGATAAAATTTTGATGAAGGTTTTAAAAATGGATCAATACCCTTTTCAATATCACTAAAAGATCTTATTGGATCAACTTTATCTATTGAAACAGTTTGACCAGAACCATAGGTACATGGACCACCAATAAATAACATAATATGACCTGAACAATCTTTAAAAGTAGCTTCAAATAAACTTGAAACTATTTTTAATGCTTGACCTGTACATCTTTCAGATCTTTTATCAAAATTTGAATTATTTGAATGTGTAATACTATTAATTAATTGAGTAATGTTTTTTTTATTTGTAATACTAGTAAAAAAATTTGAAAAATTTGTATAATTTAAAGGTAGATGTTTTTGACCATTATTTTTTAAACCTAACAATTTATGGATTTGTTCAGAATCTTGATATATTTTATCACCTTTGAAGATATGAAATCTATTATGGATATCATTGAATTCAACAATTTTAACATTTGAATCAAAAAGAGTAATATTGATAAAAGCATTTGAAGGTAAATAATCTAATGATTGAATAATTTTAATTTTTAAATCTTGTAAATCTTCAATTTCTAAATTTAAATCAATGACATATGAATGAAGTGTTGGTAAAGATTCATTATTATTAAAACTTTGTAGTTGATATTCTATAGATGAAGATTTTAATTCTATTAATTGATCTAAATATTGTGGTTCTTGATTTTTAAAGATATTTCTAGTTAAACATATAGGACAAGTCCAAATACTAACAGCTAGATCTAGTGGACAGAAAGGGTTAATAAGAGCACCACAAGTGACACAGCAGATAGGAGTATTCCCAGTATGTGTATGGTTCTCATTCAAAGGTGTATACAGACAACCTAGTGGAGTTATAAGATGTTCTTCTTCAGCTCTAGTAACTGGGAAAACGTTCCAATTGAATCGAACACCATCCTGGTCCTCTATTTGGTAGAAATCTTCTAGATCCTATACAATATTAGTACTATGAAGAAAATAACAAAATCAAATTATAACGATATCACCACCAAAATACTCACCATTTTGAAATTAAAATCTTTTTATTAGTTTTTTTTTTTAGTTAATTTAAAATTTCCAAAATGTGTGTGTTTCTTTTTTTTTTTTTT
>JAJMKZ010000353.1:23304-41936 GCA_030564005.1 Ruyongia tratensis | reverse complement strand
CATTTAATTATTCTTTCTAAATTTAAATCTTTAATTTCATTATTACCAGTTTTATTATTTTCTTTTTCATTTTCATCAATATTTAATGGAACATCATCAACAATTTTATTATTATTATTATTATTATTAATATTATTATTATTTTGTTCTTGATCATCATTAAAAAAGATTAATTGATTATTTTCAATTGATTTATCTTCAAAAAATTTATCAAAAACATAATCATCTCTAAATTTATTTAATCTATTTTTTTTGTACATTTCTAAAAATTTAATAGCTTGTAAATTTAATTCATTTGAAATAAATGCACATCTGGATATTATTAAAACTAATTCATTTAATGTTGAATCTGTAATTTTTGGTGTATTATTATTTAACTCTTGTGAATTCATTTCCCATAAAAGACATAAAAATTTAATTAATTTATTTAAAAATTTAATCTTTAAATAATTTAAATTTGAACATCTTGGATTAATCATTAAAAGTTGTTGAGTCTTTGAAATTGATAAAATTAATGGTTTAATTATTAATTCATGAGAAATTTGATCTAATAATTTATTTGGAACGTACAATAAAATTTGTTCAAAAAATCTTAAAACTTCTAATCTTAAATTATAAATATGAATTTCATGATTTATTTCAAGTTCAAATTTCTCTTCATCAAATTTATTATTATCAATATTTGTTTCATCATTTGTTTGGGATTCATTTTGGGGTTGGTTTTGATTTTGAACTGGAATTTGTTCTTGTTCTTGTCCTTGTCCTTGTCCTTGTTCTTGTTCTTGCTCTAGATTAACCTCATTATTATTAAAATTTAGAGATTCCATTTGAATATCATTATTTTGTAAATGATTTTGTTTTTCATTAATAACATTTGGAGTTGATCTAAATTCTTCATTTTTATTAAACTTAAATAATTCAAAGATTAATTCAATATCAATATTATTACCCAAAACTCTGTTAAGACCATATAATCTAAAATTTCTTTTAATACTTATATCTTGATCAATTAAAGAAATTAAAATTGGAACTAACCTAATAGTAATTAAATTTAAAAATTCATTATTTTCCTTATCCTCAATTTGATCAAAAAATTCAATAAAATAGTTTAATAATGAAACAACATTAAACATTAGATTAATATTTGAATGGTTAACTGATAATAATCTTGATAATAATTTTATTAAGTTTTCAAATTTTAATTCTTTTAAAACATTTATCATTATTGAATGATCAAAATTTGATATGCAATGTTGAACTAAATTTTCAAATATATCCATCGAAAATATAACTATCAAGTTATTAATGAAATTTAATTGAATTGATTGAATATTTAATTCAACGTCAGTTTTAAAATCTTTATTTAATTGAATTTCTGATTGTTCATCTAAAATAATTTTTGTAATAAAATTTCCAATAATGTCTTCAAAAATGAAAAATATCAATTCTTTAAAAGTTTCTTCAGTCAATGTACTTAATGTTCTAAAATTTATTGATCCATGAATTAATGATAATAAAAATGGAATTGGAAAACAAGAGTTTTCATTTTCATCAATTAATAAATGTTGTAAAAATAATGTAATATTTCTTAAAAAATTTGTCATTAAATCATCTAATCTATCAATATCTTTCCTTAATAATAAATATTCTAATATTTGAACAGATATTGGTCTATTTGGTATTATTAAAAAATCTTCATTTTTAAATTCTTTTATAATTGAAATTTTGGATAAATAAAAAAAACTTGTTTTATTAGCACCAATTATTATATGATTTATTATATTATCAATAAACGCAACATTATCTTTTGAAAATCCAGGTATTTGTTGTTTAAATACTATTGATTTTGAATTTAAATTATTTAAACCATTTATTTGTTTAAAATCTGATATTAGATTACTTGGAATTTCATAATCTTGTTCAATTGATGTGTTAGCTGTAGTTGACGGAGGAACTGTTACATTTTGTGGAATTTTATTATTTGTAATATTACTTCTAGTATCTGTAACTGAAGAAATAGTTGATAAATCATTGTCAATTTGCAAAGGTCCATAATTATTGTCAACATTATTTCCAATTTCAATTTCATCATGATTATTTGTATAATTATTGTTATTATAACTATGTCTAGTACTATGATCTACATCAAAACTTTCTCTTGATATCTTTCTTTTCTTATTATTATTCAAACTTCTTAATTCAGAATTTAAAAACTTCTTTTCATCTTGTAATCTTCTAATTATTTCTTCTAATGATTTAATCTTACTATTCTGTTCAATAGATTGATTTCTTGATTGAGTAACTAAATTATCATGATCTTCTTTGGAAACTTTTTCAAGATTCTCTAATCTAGATTTGAGCACTGCTATTTGACCTTTAGCAGCGTATAATTCATGGTTTTGTTTCATTAAAGGGTTTATAGTTGACATTGAACTATCATTTCTTGATAAACTTGGAGCTTGAATTTGAGTTTTGATAGGAGACGTTTCCAAAACCTGAGTTCTTCTAGGCTTCAGAGTGAGCGCCAACAACTCCTCATCGTCACTATCATCCATAAATTCATCACTCATCACTCATACATTACGCAATTCTACTCTGTTTTCAAAATGTTGATGTTGTTTGTTTTGGTTAAAATGATTTTTGAAGGCGATTTTTTTAACATCAAATCAAAAAATTATACAAGTTATAAAAATCATAATCAAAACAGTAAACTATCCTAATTATTTCTCTCTAAACACTTCATCCCATATCCTATAGATCAATTATCAATTAAATCATTAAGAAAGATGAGCATTAAATAAAGTCACGTGTTAGTCACGTGAGTTTTTTTTTTTTTTTTTAATTTTAAATTTAATTTTTTTTTTTTTAGAAAATTTTTTGAAAAGATCCAAAGTAAATAAAATTAAATAGAAGAGTTGAACAAAATACAAACAAATCTACTTTAATCAGTTATGAGTTCTTCAAAGAAAAGTCAATCTTTACCAGCCTCCTTGGTACCTGAACAGCCTACTCCTGTAAATTCCAAAGATAAAGACACAAAAAGATTGATAGTTGTCTTAAGTGCAGCTTGTCTAGAGACACATAAAATAAGTTCAGGTCACAATGGGTCACATGATAAATATGCTCTATTAAATTGTGATGATCACCAAGGTTTGTTAAAAAGTATAGGTAGAGATTTATCTGAAGCCAGACCAGATATCACACATCAATGTCTTTTAACATTATTAGATTCTCCTATCAATAAAGCTGGAAAATTACAAGTATATATTCATACAGCTAAAGGTGTTTTAATAGAAGTTAATCCATCAGTTAGAATCCCAAGAACATTTAAAAGATTTTCAGGTTTAATGGTTCAATTATTACATAAATTATCGGTTAGATCAGTTAATTCAGAAGAAAAATTATTAAAAGTTATTAAAAATCCAATCACAGATCATTTACCAACAAAATGTAAAAAAATTACTTTATCATTTGATGCTCCATTAGTAAGGGTACAAGATTATGTAGAAAAATTAGATGATGATGAAAGTATTTGTGTATTTGTTGGTGCAATGGCTAGAGGTAAAGATAATTTCGCTGATGAATTTGTTGATGAAAAAATTGGTTTAAGTGATTATCCATTAAGTGCTTCTGTTGCTTGTTCTAAATTTTGTCATGGTTGTGAAGATGCTTGGGGTATCTACTAATTTTATTGTGTTTCTTATAGACATATAGTTGATTATATATTAATTTTACTACAATTTTCATTAACTTTTATTTCAACATTAGTGTCATCTCTCTTATTTCATACAATCAATCAATCATTCTTTTTTTTTATATCTATTACTCTTTTGATTTTAGTATTTCTGTTATGTGTTTGTTTTTGAAATCTTTTGTTCATTATAGACCAAATATTCTAATGATAGATAGACAGACTCATGAGAATATTGTATAAATTTTTATGAATATATTTCATTAGATTTTATATATATATATATTTTTTTTTTTTTTTTTTGGATACTTCTTCAGTAATCTATTAGAAATGTTTTACTATTTTAAATTACAAATAGAATGTAACTCTTTTATATTTTATTATTATTTATTATAACCCATACAAACTAATATTTTAAGTGATAAGGATTCATATACTATTTGATCTTGAAAAGTGACTCATATCATAATTCTCCAAGTTATGCGATGCTGCAATAAGAATTAAACCTTTTAATTCTTTATGATGACTAGGTAAATTTTCTGCAAAATCAAGAATAACTCTAAGTTTAGTCTCTGAATTAACTAAATGTTCTCTCTCCCTTTGAATTTGAGTATTAACAAACATTTCACTTTGATTTATAACTGCCTTACTTATATTTCCAAGTACTGGTTTTCTTATAGGACTTACAGGTGCTTGTGTTTGATTTTGAGTAGCAAAAGGTGGGAAACCTGATAATCTTTGACTTGCCCATGGACTTAAAGTTATTGTATTGGTATTATTATCAATACTTTGCAAATCACAAATATATTCATAAATTTCATCAACATCCCAACTTTGATTCTTAATACCATTTAAGAGATCATCAAATTGTTGTTGTAAATGTAAACGTAAATGAATTAATCTCAAAATATCTTCTGATGTGATTGGATAAACAATAGCAATAGATTCAGAATCTTCTGAATCAGTCTCATTTTCGTCACTTGAAAAATTAGCTTCAGGAAAATCATGTAAAGAAGTTGGTCTTTGCTCGAACAATAAATCATCATCATAATCAAGTAATGTTTGAACACTTGGAATTGATTCATTATCACTTTCATCTCTAAAAAACATGGCATCAACCTCTTGGGCAAGGTCAAAAATTGTTAATGATCTATCAAAAGGAATGGCATCTTCAAATAATGTTGATTCAGAAGATGTTTCTGAAGAAGTATCATCATCATCATTGATGTTTTCATCAAATGTAAGTCTTAGTAATTGTTCAGAAGCTTCTTCAGTAGATATTCTTCCATATATAAAATTTTCAAAGATTTCGAATTTGTTGTTGCGATCTGTAATATTTTGTAACATTTTGAATTAAAAGTTAAAATTAAAGAAAGAATAATAATAGTAAAGAGATGTAAAAATTCAAGAAGAAAAAAAATATTCTTTTATATCTACTAAAATCCAATTTCTATATAAAAATTAATTATAGAAAATGAAACAGAAAACTTACAACTAACTTTTAGAGAAGTTTCAAAAGTGGTAATCCTGATTTTTAATGAGTAGTGTCGCTACCAAAAAACAAAAATTATCACGTGATTTTTCTCTTATTAAAAAAAAAAAAAAAAAAAAAAGAAAAATGGAGCTAAATATTGGATTTAAGAAGACAAATTAATTAAAATAAGAATAAATAGTAGAAGGGTTATATATTCTATTTGGTAAGATTATATATTTCCCTTATATTTCCAATTATATTTGCCCCTGTTTAGATATCTACTAGCCTAGTTCATTGCATTTTTTTTTTTGTGCCCCTTTATTAACAAACTTCCTACTAATATTAACACCATTTTGACTCTTTGGCCCCTCCAATTATTATAATGATGAAAGCATTTATAGAAATTAAAAAACTTGTGGCTAAGTACACTAAGTTCATAGGTCCAGGTATTATGTTATCTTGTGCATATATGGATCCAGGGAATTATTCAACATCTGTATCAGCAGGTGCTAATTATAGATATCATTTATTGTTTGCAGTATTTGCTTCAAATATATTTGCTATTGTTTTACAAAGTCTTTGTATTAAATTAGGTTCAGTAACAGGTTTAGATTTAGCACAAATGTGTAGAAAACATTTGCCTTATAAATTAAATATATCATTATACATTTTAGCAGAATTAGCTATTATTGCAACAGATTTTGCAGAAGTTGTTGGTACAGCAATTTCATTAGAAATTTTATTTAATATTCCTTTAAATTATGGTGTTTTATTAACTGTATTAGATGTTTTCATAATTTTATTTGCTTATAGACCAGAATCAAATTCAATGAAAAATGTTAGAGGTTTTGAAATATTTGTTTCAATATTTGTATTTTTAACTTGTTTTTGTTTTGTTTTAGAATTATTTAAAATTTCAATCCCAAATAAACTTGATGTTTTTAAAGGTTTCTTACCTTCAAAATCTTTAACTGAAGAAAAAGGTCTTTATTTATCTTTGGGTATTTTAGGTGCAACTGTTATGCCTCATTCATTATATTTAGGTTCATCAATTGTTCAACCAAGATTATTAGATTATGATTTAAAACATGGAATTCAAAGAAATTCTTCTAAACCATCTTTAAAAGCTATTAATTATTGTTTAAATTTTTCATATGCTGAATTAATCATTTCTTTAATGATTATTGCAACTTTTGTTAATGCATCAATCTTAATAGCTGCTGGTGCATCTTTATTTGGTCAGCCAGATGCTGATGATGCAGATTTATTATCAATTTATGATATGTTAACTAAATATATTTCACCAGTTGCAGGTTTAATCTTTGCATTAGCATTATTATTTAGTGGTCAAAGTGCAGGTATTGTTTGTACAATGGCTGGTCAAATCGTTAGTGAAGGTTTTATTGATTGGGAATTAAGTCCATGGGTTAGAAGAATTGTTACAAGATGTATTGCAATTTTCCCATGTTTATTAGTAACTGTTTCAATGGGAAGAAAAGGTGTTGCAGATTTATTGAATGGTAGTCAAGTTTGTCTTTCATTAATTTTACCTTTTATTTCTGCTCCATTGGTATATTTTACTTGCATTAAAAAATATATGACTGTTGAAGTTGAAGAATCAAATAATATTACTGATGGAATCAATACAGATAATACACTTGGTGCAACAAATACAACTTCATCTGACTTATTAAATTCAAGTATTATAACATATGGTTCATTTGATGGTGATCGAGTTGTTCATTCTCATTCAAATAAGAAATTTGTTGATTTTAGTAATGGTAAACTATTAACCTTTTTTTCCATTTTTACCTGGTGTTCTATTACATTCTTCAACCTTTACTTGATAATATCGTTTGCAATGGGTAAAGATGTTCACTTTTAGAAATTTAAAGAGTTTTTTTTTTTTTTAACTTACTGGTTAAGTTAATAGAAGAAGTCTTTGAAAATAACTAGTTATGGAGTTTCACTTAATTTATTTGCTTTTCTTGTTTGTATGTTTTTTTATCACAATTAAATTATAAATAATTATTTATTGTCATACCATTCTTATAGATTTACTTAATAAATATAATTCTTATATTATTAAATTAATTGTTTCGCAGCTACTTTTTTATGAAGAAAAATCACAAATTCCATATCTTCAACAATTGAAATGTAATGGTTCCTTTTCTGTGATTTTGAAGATTTATGACCCAACACTCTCAGATAAATATCAGTTTAAGAGAGAAAATGATTTTTATTTCTTTACAAGTTCTATCAAAGAAATTATAGCTTATGAATTTATTTTAAAAGAATACTTCAATTAATACTCCTTAAAGTTTATCTCAGAACCAAATTTTATTTCATTGAAGGTTGAAAATTTTAGATAGTAAATTAAATATTTTAATATAAGTTGCTTTAATAAAAAAAAGTTATAATCAAAATATTTCCACTTCAGGAGCTATCAATAATGATGAGAAAAGGTATGATAAATGAATATTGGTCCATGATAATGGAATCTACCACCTAGTAAAGAACTAAACATATCCAAGTATATTTGGAGACTCAATGGTATAAAAGGAAACTTATTAATGTTCAAATTAAAGCCTTCTAAGTGCGTCACGTGATGATAACACAATATTTTAACTTCAATCCTCTAATTTTTTTGTACAATAACTCAGATATTCAGATTCTAGAAGTTTATTAGTGTGTAGATTATAGTAATTGTTCTAATAAATAATTAAAAATTAGAGTTAAAGAACCTTTTTATCTTTAGTTTTTTTTGTTATAAATATCTTCTTTTAAACACTATAGTTTTCAAAATTATTTCATTCCCAAAGTAATTGTAAACAAACACCATTATCAACGGTATCAAAACACAACACAACACAACATATAGGACGTAGAAGAATGCCAGTGGGGAGTAGAGGGGAGACGTATAAAGAATGGACAAATCTCTTATACAAAGATGAAATGGTTGACAATGATGAAGGTTTCAGTTGTAACCTTTGTGATTTTTATAAAAGGAAGTATACTCAGATTAAACACTTAGATAGAGGTATTAGAAAACATTGGGCTAATATGCATCCAGAAAAGTTCAAGAGACTTCTCAATGAACTAGAAGGATATATGAGATATGATAAAGAAGACATATATTATTTATTCGCATCAGTATTTGATGAATTTAATGATTTATTTGAGAAATCTCCAGATGATATAACGGGGGATATCATAAATTTTGCACTTTTACAAATTATTTATTTAGAAGTACATCATAGTGCTAACCTAACAGATGGATCAAGAGTAGCAATTACAGAAGATTCATATAAATCAGCATTAAAAGTACTTCATGCTAGATCTGATGTTGCTAGTTTTAAAAAAGATTCACCACGAATTTCACAAACAAGAATTTATAAACCTAGAAAAGCTGAAGGTAATGCAAAATTTTTAAATTATTGTTCATATGTTCTCACTGATGAAGTTATAAACAATGTTCAAATAGTAGAATATTATTGTAAAGCATGCCAGGGTTTATTAGAAAATTTTAAAAAAATTGATGATTTGATTCCTTTACAGTATTGGAGAGGTGATTGCAATTCTGAGCCTATTAGAGCTATAAAAGAACATTTAGCAGATGTCCATAATATTGATCTTAATTCTGTAACAGATGAAGCACCTATAACTTGGGTTGAAAATTTATTTGGACAATTTGAAAAGGAATTTGGACCATTGTTTGAAGAAGCTAAAAGTTATTTTGATCTTCCATTAATTAGAGAAAGAAAATTGATTTATACTATATTCTTATTTATTATGGCATTATATCATGAAATAGAAAAAGATTTAACAATGGATACCAGTCAGTATACTCATGAAGATTTTATTGAATTTTGCACAAGTGATCAAGTACAATCTGTTGCTACTTTTGTCACAAAGGTTATTAGGAAGGAATGAATATATATATGGGGAGGGGTTTATTTAATGTTATCAATGAATTTTTATTTGAAATATATACATCTAATTTTAATTTTATGTTCTACAATATATTAATTAATATTCTAGTAGACTTTCTTTTTTTTTTTATTAGTTATTGTCATTATTAATATATTAATACAAATTAAATTTTTTTCTTTTCTTTTATAGATCTATCTAAACATTTTACTCATTTCTAGCAATACAATAAGCATCTGAAACTTCGATAGCTTCATATGTACCTTGTAAACTTGTTAAAACACGATATTCATATGCATATATGTCTGTAACTGTTAAAGTTTCAACAACTTGTGATCTCTTTTTACCTCTCTTAAGTTCAACATCTTCTGTTCTAACATATGTTAATGAAAATGGTGGTGTACCTTCAAATGAAAATATAATTTCTGCTTGATCACCTTCATGAATATCTTGAATGATAAATTCACCTTGTGAAACTTCAACTGATGGAATTGGATTAACTTTTATTGATAATTTGTTTGATAATTCTTGATTTTCTGGTAGTGTAAAGTTAACAACACAATCTGATGATGAATCTTGAATAGATGAAATTGACATAATACCAGGTTCACTAGCTAATCTAATAAATTGTGATGTTGATTCTACTGTTTTTAACTTAGCGTCATTAAAGTTATAGACAACTGTGAATGGTGGTGTACCAATCAATTGATATCCAACATGATCACCAACACAGCAATTAATACTTGAATCTAATTGATTGATCTTTGGTGTATCTGTGATTGAAATTGAAATATAATTATTATCTGGGAACACTTCTTGAATACAACCAGAAGCATCAACAACTTTAACAATACTTATGATATGATTACCCAATTTTAGACCTTGATATAATTCCTTTAATTCACTTTTTGAATTAACATTTTCAATTGTTCTATAGTCTGACTTAGTACTACTTTCATGATAAATTTCAAATGTGATTGACAATGGCGTCTTTCCTTGAAGATTTAATTTGATCGGTTTTAATAAAGAAGAATCAAATAAATTATTGGTACAAGTCTTGAAATTTTTTTGGTTATCTTTGAATGTAACTTGAGGAGATGAATTAACTGTTTGTTTAACCTTAATTTGATCAAAATTATAATGAATTTTAGATAAATCAGATTTAGAATAGATTGAATCATAAACACCATTAATAAAATAAATATACTCACCACCTTTCTCATTTGGTAATCTGATAGATGCAAATTTTGAGGCTATTGAAATAGATTGTGAGGATCTTGAACCTGAAGGATCAATCATTACATAATCAACCAAGAATGGAGGTGAACCAACTAATAATAAATCAATTGAATCTTCATTATATTGACAAACTTGTGATTTTAAGAATTCAAATGGACTAATTTGTTCAAGATTGTCTTGTTCATGTTCATTAATCAAGAAACTTGGTTTTGGTAAATATTGGACTTCAAAAGTGTCAAGTGCAGTAACAATACCAGAACAATAAGAATCTTTTACTGATTTAATCTTATAAATACCTGCTTTTGAAACTTCAATATTGGATTTATAACCATTTTTGAAATTAACTGTATGATATGAAATAAAATCACCATCCAAGTTATAATAATCATAACCAATTGTAAATGAACCATCACCAATTAATCTGATTGGTAATTCAACTGTTTCACCTTCTTTAATCTTAGCTTCAGTTAAACCATCAATTGGGTTGAAAGCGATAGATGGTGGTTCTCTTCTAATAGTAAATTTAGCATCTGCACCATTTAAACCAACTAAACAACCTGAATTATCTTCAACATTAGTTAATGAAACAATATATTCACCACCAATTTTAAAGTTTTCAGTAACAAGTTCATAATAATTACTATAAATTTCTTTAATTTGATAAGGAACTCTCTTATTAGTACTTGTTTCAATAATATCATAGTCTAATGTAAATGGTGCTTCACCTTTAAATTGAATAGGAATCTTTGTATTTGAACCAAGACATAATGATTCTGAATTTTGATGGAAGTTATGAATTTCAGCATTTGGTTTAACTCTCATTGAAGTTGTATATGAATAATTTTCAATTGGGTTTAAATTAATTGGAGTTAAATATAAACTATCTTGTAATTTATCAAAAATAATTTCATAATTACCTTCTGTTGTAGGTTCATAAGAAAATCTATATCTAGTACCTTGACTGACTAATTTTTTATTATCCAATCTACCATTATTTGAAATATGATAATGAACTGTAAATGGAGGAGTACCAATGAATGATAAGTCAAAAGTTAAACCAACTTGACCAACACATGAATCCAGAATTGGGTTTGATGCTATTTCAACTTTTGGAACTAAAGGTTTAGCAACTAAAATAACAGAACGACCTGAAATTATAGCATTACAATATCTTGATCCAACAGATTCTAAAACATATTTACCAGGGGTTTGAACTAATAATTCATCATTAACTGAATTATAAGTATGATTAAAAGTTTTAGAATTACCTTCTTCATCAATTAATTTAAAAGAAGCTTCAAATGGATAAATTTGTGATTCTTCTGATTCAATATTTAATTTGATTGATTTTTTAGTTTGTGAATTTGAATTTACTGATTCTGAGATAAAAACCTTTGGTAATTCATGAACATTGAAAGTATGAATTAAATCATTGGATGATCTTTTTAAACCTGTAAAATTAACAGTATTTCCTAAACCATCAACTACTTCTTCAATTTGATAACTATAATCACCAATCTCTCTTAATGAACTTTCAAATTCTAATTCAACAATTTGTGAATTTAACCAAGTCAAATCTGTTAATTGATCTTTATTAAAGAATTGTCTATTACCAGTTAATAAAGGAGATTTAAAGAATTCTGGTTGTAAATTTTGATCATTGAATTGTTGAACAATATTATTTACAAATTTTTTATATTTTAATTTCAATGGAGGAACACCTTCAATAATGAATTTTATTTTATCAGATTCACCAATACATTTATCAACGTTAAAATCGTTATGATCTTCATCAATTTTGACAATTGGACAATTTGGAACTAATACCATTGATTTATAAGTTCTTAAACCTAAATGTTTTGAATCTAAAACTTTAGTAATTTCATAAATACCTGTTGATTTGATTGGTAAATTTAAATAATGAATATTTGGACCATAAACTGAATCATTTTCATAATATGATTTAATGTTTTGAGTATTGAATTTTTTAATTTCTTTCTTTGTATAATTAAATAAAGTTGGTATATTTGTATTTAAATCAATATATTTAATTTGAATAAAATCAATATCATCACTTGAATTAAACCTTATTGGAACATTTAATTCTAAATTGTATGAATCTATTGGTATACAAAAGTTTTGTTGGAAAGGATTTAACATAGCTGTATTTTCTGGTAAAATTTTAACAGTATGTGAACCTTTAAAATGTTTTGATGAATCAAAAAGTTTATTATTAACTTGAACATTTTGACCTAAGATTGTTAAATCTTTTGAATTAACTTTTTGCCAAATTGATAGTAAAACTGTAGTGAAAGATAAATTGAATTCACTTATTAGTAATAAATTGATGATAAATAATGATGTTATTTGTAGTGCAACAGTCAAAGGATTAAAAGTTAGTGAAGGTATTCTTAGTTTAGGCAAAAAATATAAGAAAAAAGAATCATATACTAAATATTTTAGAATAAAGATTAATTGTGAATTAATTGGTAACAATGGGCCAAAAAGAGATGGAATATTACCTGTACTCTTAAGTAATATTAGATCATAGCATTTATAAGCTTGGATGATGACAAATATTGATAATGCAAAAGTCTTTTGTGAAGATATATCAAGAATTGAAGTTGGGATCAATGAATTTGTGGGTCTGATCACATGAGGTATTTTAGTTGTGTTTGATGCAGAATTTGAAATAGGATTAGATGAAGGTTTTAATGTATGAGAGCTATTTATTTTTGGGTATGTATTAGATGTAGAATTTGTAATTGGTGTAATATTTGATGAATCAATTGGCGGTTCTCTATCCAGATCAAAATCAAAATCTTTCTCTAGACGTTCAGAATGACGATACACAAAGTTTCTTTGCTTCAGCTTTTTAGGAGTACCTGTCTGAGCCAGTGACTCTTTGTATAGTTCAGAGAGCCCTTTTCTTCTCGACCTCTCCATTATTTATTCTATGATATGTTTGTTTGTTTGTTTGTTTGTTGTTGCTGCTGCTGTTGTTTTTATTGAAATCAGATCTGGAAAAGTAAACAAAATTTTTTTTTTTAAAAAGGAAATATTACATAAGCAGTATTACCCTATTAAACAGTCACGTGTGATTTTGGCTTTACTTTTTTAAATTTATGTATTAAAAGTTGTTATTTAATCTATATTAATGGCATTTTACCTTTATTTATGCTATAAGTATATGTAACTGACTCCTTCTCAAAATTGTACTACTTAGTTTTTAAAAATCGTGGATGAAATTTGTTCAATTGATAGGAAATCAGGTAATATTTGATGAATATTTCAAAAAGACTTGTAACTTCACCAATTTTCACTCTATTTAAGAGAAATTTGTACAGAATACATCTTTGAGATTATTACTAATTGGATATCAACAATACATTACTAATAATCTATATTTCTACTCTTCTGTTGTCCAAAAAAAAACAACAAAAAAAACTTCATTATCTCTCAAAATTCTGCCAAAATCAAAAATCGAAAATATCACCAAAATAAAAAAATACATGACGTTTCCAATCACAATCAAATAGTTAGCAAAAACATTCAAACTACTGATAACAAACCATCATTCGTATCTATATACCTCACTATGAACACAATTGAAGGTGTATATTTATCAGATACAACTGAGTAAGTTTATAAAGTGAATACTTTAGATTAAATATATTATAACCACCACATTTTACTAATAAGCTCAAAATAAGTAGTAACCTTGTGTTTGAATACCTTACCTCTTCTTCATCTCCTTCATTTAAGACTGTTATTAATACAATAAGGTCATCACATATCAATGAAGAAGCATCCACTCTCAAAATCTCATCTTCATATACTGTCTATAAAACAAAGAGATTAAACACTTTTTTATATTTATTAGTTCAATCACATTTAAGTCATCATAATATCAAATTAAAGTCAATACATCATAATGATGATACAAGCTCTGAATCTAGTGAGGAATCAGAGGATGATTCCAATTCTGAATATGAAGGAATAGAATCAAGTTCAGATTCTGAAGTTGATAAAGAACAAACCACTACTAATAATGAAAATATAAAGAAAAATGATAAAGAATTAAAACAAGAATTACAAAAGCAAACTTTAAATCCAGTATTTTATTTTGATTTTATTGAACAAATTTATTTAATTTTAAATAAATATTTTGGTTCACCTTTAAAAATATTGAAAATTCAAGGTAATTATCATATCGTTACAAATATTTTATTTGAAATGATTCAAGGTGGTTATCCTTATATAACAGATTTAAATAAAATACAAAGTTTAGTACCTTTCAATGATACTTTAAGTTCAAAAATCATTTCAACAACTAATAGTATAGCAAGACAATATACTTCTGGTACAGCTATGGGTTCATCAAATTTAATTGCAAATTTAAATTCTTCATCATCTACATCAATATCATCATCATCAACAACAAATAATAATAATATTTCAAATCAATCATATCTACAAGAAAAGATACCATGGAGAAAACCAAATGTTAAATATACTAAAAATGAATTGTTTGTTGATTTAAAAGAATCTTTGCATGTTGTATTAACACCAATGACAACACCATCATCATATAATAGAAATTCATTATTATCAAAGAATAAAAATCATCATATATCAACTAATTTATATTCAAATAATAAACTTTATCCTAAAATTGCTTCAATTAATGGTGAAATTATTTTTACATCATATTTATCAGGTATTCCAGAAATTCAATTAAATTTAAATACAAATGGTAATGATTTAGGTATTCCAGGTTTACATAGATGTATTAAAGTTGAACAATGGGAAAAATATAAAACATTATCATTTATACCACCAGATGATGTAACTTCATTAATGAATTATACAATTCAATTAGATCAATTAACAACAATTTCAAAAATTAATAAAAATCTTGGATTAATTCAACCAATTTTAACAAAATATTTAGGTAAAAAGAGAGATGAATTTGAATTATCATTTACAATTCAAATTTTAAATCAAGTTAATAAAATTGATTCATTAAAATTAGAATTCAAAACAGATATTGATCAAACCATTAAAACTATTAGGGTTAGTGATGGTGATTTTCAAACAAAATCATTAGGTAAATTTGAATGGGTATTTGATTCAAATGTCAAATTAGGTAATACTTTTACATTAAGAGCTAAAGTTGAACCAATTGATGATGATTTAAAGGATGATGATGATGAAGATTATGAAATTAATAAAGAAGTTGAACCTGAAGGTTATAATCAAATTAAAGATCAATCAAGTATTAAATTTCCAAATTCAATTTCATTAATGTATTCACATACAGGTGCAGTTCCAAGTGGTATGAGAATTGATTCAGTTAAGATTTTAAGAGGTATGAATGATACAAAACCATTTAAAGGTGTTAAATATATAACAAAAGTTGATGATTTTAAAATTAGAGTATAAAGATATCTATTAATAAAAAAAAAAAAACAAAAAACAAAAAAAAAAACAAAAGCTATATATCTATATATATAATTAAAACAAAATATCATCATTAAACAAGGATACTGTAGTTTCCCATGATTTCATGACCAGCATCTCTATAACGATCAAGCATATCTCTTAATGAAATATCTTCATCATTACAAGGCCATGAAATTCTTGTAAAAATATGTGTATGTTCCCATAAGAAAGGTACATAACCATATTTTGCTTCAATTTTTTTATTATATTCATAATATTCATCTTTTTCATCATCATTATTATTATTATTATTATTATTATTAGATTTACCTTCAAATAAAATATCATCTTGTAATTGAGGTAATTTCTTTTTTTTAGCAACAAATTTTAAACCTGAATGAGAATAATTTTTCCAAGGTGGTAATTGAGGTACAATATCCATTGGTTGATAAACTCTAATAAAACAAGGAATTGGTAATTCTTCATTATTTTCAATAGCTTTTAAAGCTTCATCAGTTTTAAATAATTTATCAACATTATTATTAAATTCATTATTCCCCATTTTAAGACCTGCAAATCCAATTAATAAAGGTTTATAACCCATATACATAAATTCTAAACCACCTAATAAAGCATAACCACCACCTAAAGAATGTCCAGTAACTATTAAATCATAACCTTTATCTAAATATGGTTTAGCAGCAATAAATGAATCTTCAATAAAGGCAGTAAATGCAAGATAAACACCACAGTGAACCATACAATCTTTACAATCTTCTTCGTAATCTTCTTTATGTTTAAAAGCTTGATTAATAATTGATTCATATTCATCACCATTATTATTAATTGAAATGTTAAACATTGAAGGTTTAATATTATTTTTTAAAATTGGTTTATAAGGACATTGATTATGAGTAAAATCAGTAATAAAATCACCAGGTGAAACAGAACCTCTAAATACTACATAAACTTCTTTTGAATCATGATTAATAGCAACATAATTTGAACCAGATTCAATATATTTTGATAATCTAAATTGAATAATTTCAGTATTTTTTGATTTTAAACAAAAATTAATTTCTGGACAAGATTTTGAGAAATTTGAATTAATTTTAAATGTTGAATCTGATATACAATAAGAAATTTTTGCATAATTTGCAATATCTTTAATCTTATTATAAACTTTTGAATTATAACAATTGATTATATTTGTAAATAATAATAATAATAGTATTAAAAAATTAATTATCATTTTTTTTCTATTGATAAAATTCATAAACGACAATGTCACAAATATTTTAATTAAATCTTCAATTCTTTTTTTTTTTTTTTATTTTTATACCTTGTTAAAATATACTTCTCATAATTTAAAATTTATACTATTATTTATTATTAACTTTGAGAAGTAATAAAATTGATATTCACACTTCAAAATGAATATTAGTAAAAAAAACAGGGAAAAAAAAGATAAAATTATAAATGAAGTATCTCTCTCTCTCTCTGTTTTATTTTAAAGTATTTTTAATAATTGATATTATACTTAAAAAAGAAGAAAAGAAAAGAAAAAAGAGATACTTTATTTATAATTTTATGGATAGAATTCAATAATTTTAATTATATTGATCAAATTTTTTCATTTCATCTAATATAAAATTATTAAAATCATTATAATTATCAATATATAAATGATGAGAAGAATTTTTAAAAGTTTTAATTTCAGATTTAAATTTTGATTTTTCTAAACCTTTAACTCTAGGCATCCAATCTTGATCACCATAACACCAAATTGTATCACAAGTTAATTTATCTAAATGATTAGCTAAAGGAGATTTTGGTATTCCACCAGCTGATAAAATTTGATTCATATAATATTCACCAGAACCTCTTGCATTAAAAATAGCATAACTATATTTATGTAATAAATCACGTTCTTTTGAATTTAATTTTGCAAATCTTCTTGAAGTCCAACCAGATGTAATCATTGAACCAAATGGACCAGAATTTCTAACTAAAGAAAAAGGAGAAATATTTAATTCCCATAAAATATGAAACCAAGGAGGAATATTAGGTAAAATATCAGGTTTAATAATACCTGCAGGTGATAATAAAATTAATTTTTTAACAATATTTGGATATTTCATTGTATATAATAAAGTAAAATAAGAACCTAAAGAATGAGAACACATTAAAATATTTTTTAAATTATGATATTTTCTCCAAATTTCTAAAGATTTATTAAAATAATCATCTATTGAAATTTTTGAATTAAATTTTGGTCTTGATGAACAACCAAAACCTGGTAAATCAATTGCATGAATACACCAATCATTATTATTATTATTATTATTATTAATTTGAGATAATTTTTCAAAATTTTTTAAATAAAAACCTAAACCTGCACCATAACCATGAATTAAAACAAAATGTTTTAATTTTGATTTATCTTTAATATTTTTTGGAATTATTAAAAATTCATTAATAAAATTTCCATTACCAATATCAATTTTAATAAATTTTGTTTCTTTATCATTTGAAAAATTTAATAAAGATAATAAATTTTTTTGATGTTTATCTAAATCATTTCTAAATTTATAATCATTAAAAGATTCAATTATTGACATTGGAAATAATTTTGTTGTTAAAATTTTTATTAATGGTAAAGCAGTTGGAGCTGATGAAGTTTTATAACCATCAGAATGAGTATTTGGATCTAATTTATGTAATTTTGGTGTTGAAATTTTCCCAGATAAAAGTTGTCGTATAGTAGAGACATTTGTAAAAGATTTGAATAGATTATTAAGTCTTAATGACATTTTATTTATTGTAATTGTAATTTTTTATTTGTTTTTTGTT
>JAJMKZ010000353.1:0-23204 GCA_030564005.1 Ruyongia tratensis | reverse complement strand
AATTTAATTTAAATGATAGTAATAAAAATAAAAATTTTAAAACTATATCAATAAAAGAAAGATTTAAAACAAATTATTATTTTAAATCAATTTATAAATTATTTCATGATTTAAAAATTTCAACATATTTAAATTTAATTAATGAAAATGTTGGAACAAATAAATATATTAAAATTGATAAATTTTTTAAATTTTCAATTGAATTAATATTAAGAGAAATTTATAGATTAAATATTTCAATTAATGAAATTATTAATGAAATTAATAATAAAGGTAAAGGTAAAAAATTAATATCAGAATTTGAAAAAATTTTAAATAATGATTTTATTAAAATTTCAACATCTTATATATTAGGTAATAATGAATTATATATGATTCAAACACAAAATAATATACCATTATTTTCGTCATTAAATCAACGTTCAATTTTAGATGATAGAATATTTAATTCAAATGAAGAAATATTTGAATTAATAAAAGTTTTACCAATGATTAATTCAATATCATCAAATAAATTAAAAAATTTTGAAAAAATTGATAATAATTCTGATAATAATTCTAATAATTCTAATAATAATAATAATAATAATAATAATAATATTATTAAACAAAGAAATGAAATATTAGAAAAATTTTTACATCCAAATTGGTATTCATTACCTACATCAAAATGGTTAGAAATTAATGAATTTAATAGTTTTGCACCAAGTATTGATGAACAAACATCTGTTATTAATTCAGAACAAATGGGTAAATTATGGTTAGAAACTATTGGATATAATAAGATTTATGAATTTAATAAAGAAGAATTTAAGATGAAAAAAGATCAAAATGTTGAAATTAAGGAAGATAAAGAAGATGTTGAAATGAAGGAAGATAAAGATAAAGAAGAAGAAGATAAAGAAGAAGAAGATAAAGAAGAAGAAGAAGAAGATGTTGAAATGAAGGAAGATAAAGAAGAAGAAGATAAAATTGGATCAATTAGTTTATTAAATTTATATGAATGGGAACCAAATCATGAAATTAAAAAAGAAGAAATTGAAAATTTTTTAAAAGGTAAAGAAATTGAATATATTAATTTATTAATTTTAAAACTTAATAATTTAAGAGAAAAAAGATTAAAATTTAATGAAAATATTTCAAAAAATGAAATTGAAATTTATTATTCAATTGAAAGAATGATTAAAGAAGTTTTATTAAATTGTAATAATGAAGATTTACCAAATAATATTAAATTTAGTAAATCTTTACCAGTTTTACAAGTAAATTATTCAGGTACTAATCCAGTTGCATCAGTTATAACTAATAAGAAAAAGAATAAGAATAGAAGATGAATATATATTATTATTATTATATTACTATTATAATTTTTTATACTAACATCTGGACACCAACAAAATAAAAAATAAATTTTATTTTTTTTTGCATTCATCCGAAGTGGATTACATAATCAAAATATTTAAATCAAAATTTAAATTTAAATTAACAAATTAACAAATTAAAAATGATCAAAAAAAGGTAAAAAAAAAATATAAAGTAAATTAAAGATGATGGATGTGTGGAATTAATAATTAATAATTAATAATTAATAGTAGATAATTTAATGACTAAATAAAGAATTTAAACTCGATATTAACTTTTTTTTTTAACCAATCAATTTAAATTTAAGTTTGTTTGTTTATTTTTTTTTTTTTTAGTGGGAGATTTTTAAAATCTGGGGAAATTGTTAAAAGATTTAAAAAAAAAAGGTTATTATAAATACCAGAATAATATTATAGTAGTAATAATATATTTAAATCAAATCAATTCAATCCAATTGATACATTTAAACTTAAAATACTATAATCCACACACTTTTTTGACTTTTCTTCTTATTAAATTTTTTTTAAAATTTTTTAAAATTTTTTAATAAGTCAAAAAAAAAATTTGCATTTGACCGAAAAATTTATTTAAAAAAAAAAAAAAAATCTGATCAGCAACAAAAAAAAAATAAAAAACATAAAAAAAAAAACTATTTAAACAACAATAAATTCCCTAATTTAAATTCTCATTTTATTTTATTATAATTAAATTAACTATAAACTATTAATAAATCAAAAAGAAAAATGAATTTTGATATTCCTTTCCCTGAAACTAAAGATATTTTAAAAGGTGTTCAAATTAGAGCTAAAATTCCTGATAATGCTAATCATATTATTACCCCAGATGCTTTAGCATTTATTGCAATTTTACATCGTACTTTTAATAAAAAAAGATTAGAATTATTAAATAATCGTAAATTAGAACAAAAAAAGAGAGATTTAGGTATATTACCAAATTTTTTACCTGAAACTGAATATATTAGAAATGATAAAAATTGGAAAGGTCCAATTTTAGGTCCAAAATTACAAGATAGAAGAGTTGAAATTACTGGTCCTTCTTCAAGATCAATGTTAATTAATGCTTTAAATTCAAATGTTGCTACTTATATGTGTGATTTAGAAGATTCTTCAACCCCAACTTGGTTTAATGTTGTTGATGGTCAAGTTAATTTATATGATGCTGTTAGAAAAACTATTTATTTAAAAAAGGGTGAAAAAGAATATAAATTAAATTTATCAAAACATTTACCAACTTTAATTGTTAGACCAAGAGGTTGGCATTTAGATGAATTTCATTTATTAATTGATGATGAACCAGTTTCTGGTTCAATTTTTGATTTTGCACTTTATTTTTATCATAATGCAAAAGAAACAATTAATCAAGGTTTTGGTCCTTATTTTTATTTACCAAAAATTGAACATCATTTAGAAGCAAAATTATGGAATGATATATTTAATGTTTCTCAAGATTATATTGGTATTCCAAGAGGTACTATTCGTGCAACTGTTTTAATTGAAACTTTACCTGCTGCTTTTCAAATGGATGAAATTATTTATCAATTAAGAGATCATTCATCAGGTTTAAATTGTGGTCGTTGGGATTATATTTTTAGTTATATTAAATGTTTAAGAAATCATAAAGAATTTATTTTACCTGATAGATCTCAAGTTAATATGAGTGTTGGTTTTATGTCTTCTTATGTTAAATTATTAATTTATACTTGTCATAATCGTGGTGTTCATGCAATGGGTGGTATGGCTGCTCAAATTCCAATTAAAAATGATGCAAAAAGAAATTCAATTGCAATGGAAAATGTTAAAAAGGATAAATTAAGAGAATTTAATGCTGGTCATGATGGTACTTGGATTGCTCATCCTGCTTTAGCTTCAATTGCTAATGAAGTTTTTAAACAAATGTTGACACCAAATCAAATTAATACTGATGTTGGTATTAAAGATTATAAACCAATTACTCAACGTGATTTATTATCACCATTTGTACCAAATGGTGTTATTACTGAAGAAGGTATTAAATCAAATTTAGAAATTGGTTTATGTTATATTGAAGCTTGGTTACGTGGTACTGGTTGTGTTCCAATTAATTTTTTAATGGAAGATGCAGCAACTGCTGAAGTTTCAAGATCTCAATTATATCAATGGGTTCATCATGGTGCTTCAACTAATGAAGGTAAAATTATTACAAGTGATTATATTTTAAAATTATTAAATGAAGTTTCATCAAATTTATTAAAAAATTCTTTACCAAATAATAAATTTAAAGAAGCAACAAATTATTTTAAAGATGATTGTACTGGTAAAAAATATAATGATTTTTTAACAACTTTAATTTATGAAGATGTTTGTACAATTGAAAGAAATTTACCAGCAACAAAATTATAATTTTCTTTTTATTTTTATTTTATGTTTTTGTTTTTTTTTGTAAAAAATATATATATTCATTCTTTTTCTTAAAATTTTTATATATTATTATTATTATATTATTTATTAAATTTATAATTTATTTTAAATCTTTTTTTAAGTTAATTTTGTAATTTTATATTATTATTTTTGTTAATTTTTGTAATTTTATATTGTTATAATTTTTTTTGCTTTTTTTTTGAATAATTTTATTTAAGTGGCCCACTAATTTTTAATATTAATATTAACTTAATAAAAAAAAAGGGAAGAGATATATGTTTATTTATTTAAAAAGTAGTTAAATTGTTTAAAACTTATATAATTAAATTTTTATTAAAAAATACCTATTATTATTATTATTATTATTATTATTATTATTATTATTATTATTATTATTATTATTATTATTATTATTATTATTATTATTAAATTTATAATTTAATATTAACTTTACTTTAATTTATATAATACTTAATCTTTTTTTTTATTATTCACACTAGATTTTAATCAGAAAAAATTGTATAAAAAAAACAAAAAAAGAGAGAGAAATAGCTAATAATTGATAGATTTCATTGTAGTATTTAATTTATAATGACTCTATTATAGAAAATAGTTATTGTAGATAATAGTTAATAGTTAAATAGTTAATAGTTATAAAAATTTTTGTCATATAAAAAAAAAAAAAAAAAAAAAAAAAAAAAAAAAAAAACTCCTTAAAATTATTTCTCCATAATTTTTTTAAATAAACTTAATAAATTTTATATTAAGAAAAAGGTTTTAATGAGAAACTTTAGTTTTACTAATATGTCCAGTTCTTTAAAGGATTGGAAAGAAACTGATATACAGAGAAGAACAAATCATAAAAATAGTGGTTATTTTAATCATTTTAGAAAACATTTTAATAATTTTAATAATAATAATAATAATAGCAATGATTCAATAATAACAAGAAATAATAATAATAATATTAATAATAATATTAATAAAAAATATAATATAAATAAGATTAAAAATAAAGTTCAATTTAAAAAAATAAAGACTAATTTATTATTATTTATAAAATCTTTAAAGAAATCAATTATTAATTCATTTAATAATAATAATAATAATAATTATAAATCAAATAATAATTTAAATAATTTAAATAATAGTTTAAATAATGAATCTCAAAATTTTTTAATTCCTATTATTAGTTCAAATTCAATAAATTTAAATGAAAATAATAATAATAATAATAATAATAATCAATTAATAAGATCAAATATTGAACAAGAAAATAATCAACAAATTATTAATTCAAATATTTTAGAAATTAATAATTCTAATGATTTAGAAAGATTTATTGATGAAGTTTCAAATGTTGAAGAAATTAATAATAATAATAATAATAATAATAATAATAATAATAATAATAATAATAATAATGAAAGATCAAGAAATGAAGAAAGTCAAAGAGATTTTAATAATGAATCAACAATTGATACTAATATTACAATAGCTCAACAAACAAGAATGTTATCAAGATTATTAGAAGTTGCTGCAACTTCAACTGTTTTAAGTTTATTAGGTTCAAGGTATAGACAAAATGAATTAAATAATATTAATGGTTTAAGATTTGATATTGATTTAAATAATTTAAATTCTTCAAATATTAATGAAGATTTAAATATTAATGAAATTATTAATGGTAATGATAGAACTTTTAATGAATTTATTCTTGGTTTACAAAATGGATTATTAACAAATGAAATTAATAGAAGAATTTTTGAATTAAATAATAATAATAATAATGGTAATAATCAATTAAATAATATTACATTCTTTAGAGCTTTTAGATTTGATGATGAATCAATAAGAAATAATTTAAATAATACAATTCCAATTATAATTCTTGGTGTTCGTCCATATGAAGAAGAAGAAGAAGAAGAAAGAATTAATTTGGATAATAATAATTCTACTTTACAATCACCTTTATTATTTGATCTTGGTGGTAGAAGAAATGTTGAAAATAATAATAATAATGATGAAGTTGCATTTGATATTGATTCACCACCTACAACAATTGATGATAATACAAGAATTTTTGATTCAGTTATTCAAAATGCTAATAATTTCAGTAGAAGAAGAGTTATTAATGATACTTTATCATCATCTTCTTCATCTTCATTATCTAATGATTCTTCAATTTCAATTGATTATAACAATACTAATAATGATCATACTACTACTACTTCTAATATTAGTAATAATAATAATAATAATGTTTCATGGATGATTTTTGCAATGAGTAATTCATATGATCCATCACATCCATTATTATCAGCACCAAGTCTTTTTACAGATGAACCAACTTATGAAGATTTAATTAGATTACAAGAATTATTAGGTGATGTTAAACCATCAGTTATTAAAAGAAAAGATTTAGATTTAAAAAAATCACAATTATATTATTTAAGAATTTTATCAAAAGATTATCATGAAATTAATAATAATAATAATAATAATAATAATAAAGAAGAAGAAGAAGAATTAAAAATTAAAACTATTTTTAAAACAAATGATGATCCTTATGAATTTATTTGTCAAGTTTGTTTAGAATCATATCAAAATCACGATATTATAAGACAATTAGATGATTGTGTTCATTATTTTCATCAAAAATGTATTGATAATTGGTTATTAAATGGTAAAAATAATTGTCCTTTATGTAGAACTAAAGTTCAAATTTAATATTTTATTTTATTTTATGGTTTTTCAGGTTATTCAGGTTATTCAGGTTTTTCAGGTTTTATTTTAAAGGATTATTTATATATTTTCAAAACAAAATGTTATGTTTAATAATTTGTATAATTGATTTATTTTATACAAGTTGATTATAACTTTTTTCAACTTTTATTTTTTTATATAGTAATTAAATTCAAAATTTAAAATTGTAGATTAAATTACTAAATATATTTTTTTTTGATATAATTCAATAAAATTCAAGATTATTATAAACTTCTTCAATTAGTTAAAGTATAATGAATTATTGTTAAACTTTTTCATATGTCTTTGTTTTTGTTATTTGTTGTTGATAATTTTGAATAAACCTCCTTTATTTATAAAATTTGGTGGCAAAAATTTAAAAAAATCATCACCTTTTTAAAAGATTTTAACTTAAATATTATTAACACTAAAACATATTTAAAGTATCAGAATCAATCTTTTTATTCATCATTTGAGAGAGAGAGTATGAGATCATTGATACATCTGTGCTGCTATACTTTTTTGGCCCAGATTATAAGATGTTATAAAGACAGAGAAATTACTTTATTAACACAATTTGATGAAAATGAACAAGTAATAGATGATGATATAAATACATTCACAACTAAATCACAATCTTTATTTAAAATTGATACTGAAATTTCTATGGAATCAATAGAATCATGTCCTTCTTCTTCTAATTTACATTCGAAATCTATTGATACACAATCACAAATAGTGATACCCAATACATTAATTTCATTAGAATCATTCTCTTCTTTAACAATATACTCACAAATATCAAATACAAAAATTTCACAAAAATTTACTACACCCATAACTGAATCAGAAATAAGTTCAACTACTTTAAATTTGACTGAATCTTTAACTGAAGAAGTTCCATCTTCATCATCTTCATCTTCATCTTCTTCATCTTTAGAAATTGAAACAAAATTAAAAACATATACAGAAATTGAACAACAAATTTCAATATCAACATCATCATCATCATCATATGACATAAAAACTTTAACTAAGAATAATGAACAAATTGAAAATCAAAATATTATAGATAATAATAATAATAATAAATTAAATTCATCATTAATAATTGATATGGAAGAAACTGATAAAAAAATTGAAAAAGTTTTACAAAATATTTCAATTATTGATTCAATTGATTCTAAAGAAACAATAATAGATGCTCAATTTTTATCATTTGAAGATTGGAAAAGGGCAAAAGGTGTAGATTCTAATCATCAAAATGATCATCATTTTAAAATTGATGATTCAATTATTAATAATAATAATAAACCAAATTTAAAAAATTCAATTGATGAAGAAATGGAAATTGATATTTCAAATTTATTTAATAAAGTTTCTACTTATCAAGAACCTGAAGGTAAAATTTATAAAGATAAATTTAATTATGCATCATTTGATTGTTCTGCAACAATTATAAAAACTAATTCTGAAGCTAAAAGTGCAACTTCAATTTTATTTGAAAATAAAGATACTTATTTATTAAATCCATGTAATGCTAAAAATCAATTTATTATTATTGAATTATGTCAAGATATTTTAATTGATTCTTTTGTTATTGGTAATTTTGAATTTTTTAGTTCAACTTTTAAAAAAATTCAAATTAGTATTTCTGATACTTATCCTCCAACAATTAATAATGGTTGGAAAATTTTAGGTCAATTTAATACAAAAGATATTAGAGATTTTCAAACTTTTAAAATTAATAAACCAATGATTTGGGCAAAATTTTTTAGAATTGAAATTTTAGATCATTATGGTAATGAATTTTATTGTCCAATTTCAATTATTAGAGTTCATGGTAGAACAATGATGGAAGAATATAAACAAGAAGAAGCAAGAAAATTAATTGAAATTGAATCAAATCAAAAATTTATAAATAATAATCAAATTAATTCTAAAAATTTAGAAATTGATATTAATAATAATGAAATTATTATTAATAAAACTTCAAATACTAATATTAATTCTATTAATCAATCAAATTCTATTATTTCATCAAATTCTATTTTAAAATATAATAATAATAATATTAATAATAATAATGATGATAATGATAATAATAATAATAATAATGATGATGATAATAATGATAATGATAATGATAATGATAATAATGATAATGATAAAGAAATTTTTAAAAAAAATCAAAATATATTATGTACAACAAAAGATTTAAATAATAATACAATTGTTATTGATAAATGTTTAGAAGAAAATCTGAATATTTTAACAACAACTAAAATGATTTCAGATACTGAATGTGCATTACCTTCTTTAAAATTTAATGATTTATTAAAAAATGTTTTTAATGAAGAAAATGAAGATTCTAAAATTTGTGAAAATTTTCATTCAAAACATTTGTCTACTACTTATACACCTTCTCTAATAAGTTCAAGTGTATTATCATCATCATCATCAGTACCTATTCGAAATAATATTCCATTAACACCAAATAATAATAATAATAATAACAATATTGGTACTCAAGAATCTATTTATAAAAATATTATGAAAAGATTATCATTATTAGAATCAAATGCTACATTATCAGTTCTTTATATTGAAGAACAAAGTAAATTATTATCAAAGGCATTTGATACTTTAGAAAAACAACAAGCTAAAAAGTTTGAAACTTTAATTAATGCTTTTAATTCATCATTTTATAATCAATTAGAAAATATTTCAAATCTTTATCATTTATTTCAATTACAAAATGATGAATTATTAAATTTACAAAGATTAAAACATAAAAATTTAATTTTTGAAACAGATTTAAAAATTAAATTATTATCAAATGATTTAAATTTTCAAAAAATAATTAGTTTTATGAATTTTTTAATGTTAATTTGTATTTTAATTTATGTTATTTTAACAAGAGATATTAAATTTATGAATAATCAAGAACAAATTCAATTAATTAATTCACCAAGTGTATTAGATAGTGGTTCAACAACACCAGTTGTCTATAATAATAATAATAATAATCCATTAGGAAGATCAGTTTCAACACCTCAATCAACAACAACAACATCATCAACTATAAACTTTAATAAATTAGGGAAAAGGCTTAAAAGTCTATATGCTGCTAATGAAGGACCAAAAATAAATGGAGAAGTTGAAATGAAAGTTGAAATTAATGAATCTATTAAAGATTTTAAAAACAATTAAATACGTTTATCAAATTCTAAAATTTAATTTAAAATCTAAAAAAATTGATACCTCAAAAGAAATAATATTTATAATCAAACACAAACTTCATCATCATCATCAAGTTTTATAACTTTAATTAAAATTAATTAATAATCGATGGATATTATCATACTGTTAGAACAACAAATGATTGTAGATAAAAACGAAGATTTAGAATAAAAAAAACAAAAAAAATTTTTTTTGAACAAGATTAATTATTTATATATTATTAGCTTTCTATTATGCAATCATTAAAACATAAGCAATAGTAAATTAAGAAATAAATTAAAGAAGAAAAATAAAAAGAAACTAACACTGACATTAAAAGGATTAAACTGAGGGAGGAGGACAGGGGGGAATTATTTAAATAAGTAGTAATTAAACAATAAAATAAAGAATAAAAAAAAGATAGGTATTCTTATTATTATTATTATTAATGCAAAAAATTGTTTTAAGAATGTTAACTAAATAGAAATATAGATCTTTAAACCATTATATTCAGTTTATTTTGAGATCTTTGAGCTAAAGGTGAAGAATTTGGGAAAATAACGTCATCATCATCATCATCTTCATCTTCTTCTTCTTCTTCTTCATTACCTTCGATATCATCATCAATTTGAATCTTTTTATTATCAGTTTTATCATCATTATTTTTATTTTCAGAATATAAAATTTTAATATCTCTTGTTTGTTGTTTAACTTTATTCTTTGCAGATATATCAAGTACTTTTTGCATCATTGTTTTTGTTTTCATTTGAGAATCAGTTGAACCAACACTTAATGAAGATGAATTATTATTATTATTATGAGTTGTATCAATATTTTCATTATAAACCATCATTGTATGATTATAAGATCTATGTCTTTTAAAACTTGGTTGTTCAATTGATGAAGAAAGATTTGAAGATTTAATAAAACTATTTTGTCTTGAATTTAAAAATCTTGGTGGTTGATCAATTGGAGAAGTTGATGGAGTTAATGATGAATTTAAAGAAGTTGTTGAATTATTATGTAAATCATTTGAAAATATTGATGAATTTCTTGAAGATGCAGAAGGAGGAGTTAAAGGATTAAAATTAACATTTGAAAATGATGGAGTTGGTTGAATAAATTGTGTTACTATTGGTGATATCATTGAACTTGAACCATTTTTCATACTTGGAGAACAAGTTGAATGATAATAATAATGTTGTTGATGTTGTTGTTGTTGTTGTTGTTGTTGATGAGGAGTAAATGGAGTTGATGATAAATTTGATGGAACAGTAAATAAATTATTAAAACCTAAAATTATATCAGTTGTTGAATTAATTGAATTATTTAATTTAAAATTTTTATAATCATTTAATTTATCATTTTTTGGTAATTGATTTAAAAAGATTTGATATCTAATTTGAAATTTATTAATTAAATCAACAATATCAATGTTTAAATCATTTGGTAAATATTTACCATTTAATTTATATTTATTAATTAAAGCCATTGAAATATTTGAATTAAAAGTATTCATTATTAAAATTGAAATTTTTCTAATAGTTTCTAAAATTTCATTAGGATTAAAAGAAGTACCTGATAAAAATGGTTGAATAATATTTGGTAAAGAATTTTCATCATCTTCATCTTTATCATCATTAAAATTTTGTATCTTTATTGAATTATTATTATTATTATTATTATTATTATTATTATTATTATTATTAATATCAATTTCAATTTCATTTTTTAAATATTGTTTTTTAAATTTTGTCATTGACTTTATAAAACTTTCTAAAGCAGAAGTTGAATCTAAAATATTACAAGAAATTAAATGACAAGTAATTGAAATTAAAGATTTTGGAAATTGAATAAAATTTCTTTCATATAAAGATAATTCACATAAAAATCTTGATAAATTAGTAATTTGATCAATTAATTTTGATTTTTTAATAATTAAATTTTTTGAATTTAAACATTTTTTTGAAATTTCAGGTATAAAATTAATTGAATTTTTAATTGAAATTTGTAAACAATCTTCTAAAGAAGTATGAGATAAATTCCATTCAAGACTTGATAAAATATGTCTTTCCATTTGAATAAACATTTCTGAATCATAAGCATTTCTACACATTAAAGTTAATTCTTGTAAAGTTGGAACTCTTGATTTTTTATCTTCATATTTAGCAGCTAACCAAAGAGCAGAACAACCAACCAGTTGATAATGTCTCTTAAATACCACTCTTTTAGAACAATATCTATCAATAATATCAATTGCAAGGTATAAAGTTTGAGGATGTAATTTAAAAGATTCATGAACTTCAATTAAAAAATCTAAAAGATAAGGTCTCATATACCATTGAATTTCAGGTTGTAAATCAATCATTGAACAATTTATAATTGAATTATTTTCTATTAAAGAAAGATAATTATAAATATCTTGTTCATAATCACTTATTGCCTTTTTATTTGCATTTTCTTCTAATAATTTTAAAGTTGGATCATATTGACGATATTTTATATCTTTTGGAGGACCTAACTTTTCATATTTTGGTGACCAATTCTTCTTTTGTTGCATTTTTTCTTTTGTCTCACTCTCTTTCTTTTTATTTTATAGTTTATTGTATGATGTTATTGAATTAAATTAAGTATATGGATGATTTTTAAAATTAATATGTAAAATTAAAATTAAAACAAAAATGAATAAAGGCAAATGAATAGAGACAAGTTTAAAGAAGAAAGGAAACAAGATAGAAGTTGAAAATGGAAAATATGAGAAGTATTTAAAAGAAAGAAAAGAAAAGAATGAAAAAAATAAAAAAAAAAACAACCTTAGGCCCTTCAACACCAACTTTCAACTTTATGTGATAATTCCTAAAAAGGTTATGTTATATTTCTTTATTTAAAAAGACCCCTTCACAATTATTTTTTTTGTATGAATTCTTTCTTAAATTTTTTATTTTTTTTTTTTTTTTTTTTTTTTTTTAAAGGTAAAAAAATTTAGGCGCGTCGTGTTTTTTTTTTTCTGCCTAAATTTTTAGTGAGGACTCTGCCTAAAATTATTTGTGTTCTCTGCCTAAATTTCATTTAACGCGTCTTTTCTCTGCCTACGCCATTTTATTTTATTTTATTTTAACTATAAAAATTTCAAACGCGTCGCGAAACAAATTAAAATTTTTTAATAGATTGAAAAAAAAAAGAAAAAAAAGAAACTTATTCTCAGTATCTAATATCAATAATAAGTTAGTATTAAATGTTTTATGTTGCTCTCTATTTCTGTGTGGCATATATCAAGATTGAAATTTATAGATCCAGAATTCAAAGTCTCTAAGTATAAAATAAAATTTTGATTCTGTCATTTTTTTCTCTAATGAAATATTTTACGGGTTTTTTTTTTTTTTTTTTTTTTTTTTTTTTTTTTTTTTTTTTTTTTTTTTTTTTTTTTTTTTTTTTTTTTTTTTTTACTTAAAAATTTTACCAATATTTTACAATTTTGATTAGTTACAAACATAAATTTAATTTGACAATGACTTTTTATTCTTATCAATTTTGAACAAAAACATTATCAGATTTTGATTTAATATCTGCATGAATAAGTATTGAAATTGATGTAATTTAATTTAATTTAATGAAACTTTTTTTAATTCATTATTAAACCATTCTATATTCTTTGTTATTTTTTTAAATCTTAGACAATGGTTAGTGTTGTATGTAACCTTGAATTATGAATTATGAAGTAAAAAAAACAACCATGTAACCTTTTTTAATATCTAATTCATTAACTTTTTGATCTTTTTCTTTTTGTCATTTTTTTGACAATTTGAAAGTTTCAGTTCAATTAGATTTAGAATTTTTTTGTTTATAATTTTGTCATTTCAACTTTCAACAATAATATATAACAATAATCACTAAATATTTCAGTTTTACTTATGAATAAGAAGCACATAATAATTTACCAAATATTTATTTATACAAAGAGCACCACATTAATTATCAGAAGCATAAATTTATATATATAACACCGCTTCGATTCCCAGCTGCTACAAATTTTGTCCTAAACTCTGAAAAAAAAAACAAAATTTTTTTAAAACAAAAAATTGCTAAATTTTAATCAATTGAAAGCTTAAAAAAAAAAAAAAAAAAGTCTATAGAATTACTATTCAATAGTTATATCAATACTCTACAAACACTAAAATATACATTTAAACTTTACCAAATAAAAAAAGATAAAAAAAAAAGAAAAAAAAAAACCTTTTTTTTCGACAAGTTTTTAAACTAAAATTTAAAATTCGGGTGTCAGATTTCTTTTTTTTCTTTATCTTTTCCATCTATTTATTTATTAATGAAGTTTTAATATAATTAATTTAAATTAAATAATATATAAAAACTCTCCTGTTATATAAACTCAATTGGTTCATACATAATGGATGAGAACCAAACTTATATCCCATATCAGCAGCAGAATGAGGAGAAATCTACACATCTTTATGAGGCTCCAATAATCTCTTCAGCTGCAGCTATGCAAAATTCTGACACAATAAATAATTTAACACAACAATTACAATTACAAGAACAAGAACAAGAACAAGAAGAACAACAAGATTCTTTAAAGAACCTCCAAGATATTAAAACAGATAATGAGAAAGATAAAGAAGATTGGATATATCGTGATTATGAAATAAAGGAACAAGATAGATGGCTTCCTTTAACTAATGGTAAGTAACGCGTACATACACACTTCTAAAGAATAAATAAATAAAAATAAATAAAAAAAAAGGAGGAGGTTTTTATACTAACAACTTTATAATAATATTATAAAATTTTTAGTTGGAAGAGTAATGAAAAATGCTTTACCTGAACATGCAAAATTATCTAAAAATTCAAAAGAATGTATGCAAGAATGTGTATCTGAATTTATTAGTTTTATTACAAGTGCAGCAGCTGAAAGATCAATTTCTGAAAAGAGGAAAACTTTAAATGGTGAAGATATATTATTTGCATTATATACACTTGGGTTTGAAAATTATGCTGAAACTTTAAAGATTTATTTAGCAAAATATAGAGAAGTAAGTTATTATATATATTAATTAATATAATATAATAAATATTTAATACTAACAAAATAACAACAACAATTAAAAAAAAAAAAATTGTTGTTTAATAGCATGAAAGTGAAGAAGCAGATTCAAGAAGAAATTATGAAAAGAAAAAAAGATTATTGAGAAAGGAACGTAAATTAAAAGAAGAATTAAATAATCAAAATAAAGACAAAAAACTTGAACAAATAGAAATTAATTTAGAAAAAGATATTCACCGAGATAATGATAATAATGATAATGATGATAATGATGATGAAGATGATGAAGATGATATAGACTTAGATGAAATAGAAAATACAAAGAATACAAATACAAATATCGATATCGATATGATTGATAATAATACAACTAATCATCATTCAATTCTTTTATTACAAGATCAAGAATTACAAGATTTAAATAATGGTGAGATTAATGTTATAGATCAAATTAATGGTTCAGAAAATGTTCATCTAAAGCAAGAACCAATTGATAACATTGAACAAATAGATTATGATCTTAGTACAGATGGAATCGTTCAATATGTTATAGATCAACCATCTGATAGTCCAAATGAGGACTATAAACAGTATTAAAAATAGTTTTTGTGTCATTAAATAAATAAAATAAAATAGTAAAAATAAAAAGTTAATTTTTGTGTCAACCACAAAATCAATAAAAAAAAAATCATATTAAAAAAAATCATATTAAAAAGAATGTTTTATTAAAATTAAATACTGAAACAAACAGAGAATCAATCAATTTTATTAGAATACTACTACTTAAAGGTTAAATATATTAAAAACATAATATTTGTTAGCCCCCCCCGTTTTTTTTTTTTATTTTATTTTTCTAATAATAATTAAAGATTATGTTGATTAAACCTCTAATTTTACTGATTACTTCAGTATTATTAATAGAAAAAGTTAAAGCTGTTGAATTTATTGTTCAATTTAAACATGATTATTCTTTTGATTCATTCTTTTCAACTTATTATAATTCAAATGATTCAGCAACTGTTTTAGCTCAAAATTTAAACATGAAAAGTTTTGAAGTTGGTCCATTTAAAGGTATTATGGGTGATTTTAATGTTGATATGATTAAAAAATTATATTATGATAGAAATATTGGTTCAATTTCAATTGATAGAGAACTTGTTTTAGCTGAAGTTCAAGAAAATTCACCAAATCATTTAGCAAGAATATCACAAAAGGAAAAATTATCAAATAATCAAAAATTAGATTATATTTATGATCCAACTGCTGGTATTGGTGTAGATGTTTATATTTTAGATTCAGGTATTGATTCAAATCATAAAGAATTTTCAAAAAGAGTTACAAAAATTGCTGATTATACTCATGAATTAGATTCAAATCCTAATGTTGATGATTTAATTGGACATGGTACATATATTGCAGGTGTTATTGGTTCTGAAACTTTTGGTGTTTCTAAAAAATCAAATTTATTTGATGTTAGAGTTACTGATAGTAAAGGTAGAACTAAATTATCAAGTTTAATAAGTGCTTTGAATTTAATTGTTGAAGATTCAAAAATTACAAATAGACCAACTTTAGTAGTTATTCCTTTAATTATGAAAAAAAATGCAATTTTAAATGGTGCTGTTGAAGCTGTTGTTAAACAAGGTATACCAGTTGTTGTTCCTGCTGGTAATGATGGTAAAATAGCATGTGATTATTCGCCAGCTAGTGCAAAAGGTGCTTTAACTGTAGGTGCGATTGATGCTTCAACTGATCAAATTGCTTCATTTAGTAATTGGGGTGCTTGTGTTGATGTTTTTGCACCAGGTGTTAAAGTTATGACAACTGATAATAAATTGAATGGTTCTGTTGCTAAATCTGGTACTTCACTAGCTACTGGTATTGTTGGTGGTTTAGTTGCTTATTATATGGGAATGGGTGATAGTGGTGCTAAAGCAGTTGATAGAATTATTGAAAATTCAAATACTAATTCAATTCCTGATGATTCATTAACTTTTAAACCATTAACAACAAATAAAATTGCATTTAATGATGAAGGTAATCCAACTTGGTGATTAATTTTTATATATAGAATTAGGTGATATATTAGAATTAAATAGATTACTCTTAATTATTTTAAGTAAATGTATTAAAAAATTTTAAAATTGTATTTTCATTATAAAAAGAAATTAAAAGTAAATTGGAGTCATTAGAATATAAATAAAAATAAATAAAAATAAATAAATAAATATATGGGTATGTTTTGTATCATTTATGTAATGCTGTCTTTATTGAACTTGAAGAAGTAGTTTCAATATTATTATCAAAATTTGTATTTTCATTAATTGAATTTTTTAAGTCATTATTCGTTATTGTTGTGTTGGTGTTTGTAAATCATAATTATTACTATTATGTCTATGAAAATCAGAATGATTAATATCTAAAATATTAAGATTATTAACATTTTTAGCATTAGATTTTCTTGTTATAACTGATTGAGTAGTTGAAATTTTTTTTAAAATATTATAATAATTATCATTTTGTGATTTTGTTAAAGGTGATTCTTCAGTTTCATCTAAAAATTGAGATGATTCTAACCATGATTGATTTTTATTAAAATTATAATTACTATTATTATTATTAAAAGAATTATTTGAATTATTTTTTTTTATAATTTAAATTTAAATTTTTAAAAGATTTTGATTTTTTTGAATAATTTGAAAAAGTTGATTTAGAATCATTATTATTATCATTATTATTATTATTATTATTATTATCATTATTATTATTATTATTATTATTATTATTATTATTGTTATTATTATTATTATTATTATTTTTATTATTATTATTATTATTATATGTATGATTATTTTCATCTTCATCTTCTTTTACTAATAAAAGTCTTACTTTTTTAATAAATTCAATTGATAATTCCATAAATATAATAAAATCTTCTTTTTTTATTAATTCACCATTAAATCTTAATCTTTCATATATATCAACATATTTAATAAAAAAAATATGATTTTGATTTGAAAATTGACCATTTAAATTTAATTTTGATTCTAAAAATGCAATAATTTCTCTAAAATTTGAATTTTCAGGGATTTGAACTTCACTTGTTAATAAAATACCATCCCATCTTAATTTATCACCAATTGCTCTAATTACATCTTCAAAAGCTAAAAGAGGTGGAATAGATTCAGACATTGGACTTGACATACCTGGATGTTCAATAATTTCATTTGGTTTTAAAGCTCTTTTCTTAATTTGTTGACACCTTATAAAATTTTGATTTAAAGTTTTTAAACAATCTTTTGGTAAATCACCTTCATCTAAAGGTATATATCTTTTTGGTATATCTTGAAATTGTAATCTTTTAATAAATATTCTTGTTGATATTAAGAATAATCCAGTTATACCAAATAAAACTAAAGCACCAACAACAACAAAAGTATTTAATGCATAATTATCAGATTCTGAAGCTTGAACTATTGAATCAATGGGTATAACTGAACAAAACCCTACAAAGAAACAAAAGAAGAAGGCAAAGGAGAAGTTGTACAACCATTTCTGGAACCTAGAGTTATTTGAAACTCTGTATATCCATGAATGTATAGGCATTTGTGTTCTATTTGTTTGTTAAGTTGTTTTTTTATTATTGTTATTATTTTCTATATAAAAAAGAAAAGAAAAAAAAAAAAAAAAAAAAAAAAAAAAAAAAAAAACAGCAAAAAGCAAAGAAAATTTGATGCTGAACCAAATACACTTTTATTTCCGTTTTGGGAAGTCAACACGCTACACGTAAATTCTATAAAATATTTAAATTTTTTGATTTCACTCTATTTATTTATTTATATTATTAGAAGGCAAAAAAATACAAGTGATGACAGACAAGTTTATTGATCCAGATACTTCTGGGTTGGTTGTGAAGAGTGAAACTTTGGAAGGTAATGATTACCATAAACCCTCTATTGAAAACGTTAGAGAAAGAGAGAGATTAACTCAAAGATTTAATGATTCCTTTGTAGACGCTAGAGAATTACAACAACAAAAAAAAGATACAATAGTTAATCAAAATTGTTTTGCAAATTCCTCTTTATTCGTTAATGAGAGTGATGAAGATGAAGATGAAGATTTATCAGATTATGATCAAAAATATTTATTATTTGAATCTCAAGTTCAAGCTATTTTACCAAATATTTCACCACCAGAGATTCAATCAATTTATGAAAAGTATAAAGATTATGATGATCCATTAAGTACTGCAATTAATTCTTTTTATGATAAAAATCCTAAATCAATTTCAATCAAGAGATCATTCACCTCAATCACTGATGTATTAACATCAAATAGACCAAGAAATAACACAATAGGTTATAATAGAATTAATAATAATAATAATAATAATAATATATTAAATTCAACATCTAATAATCAAGTAAATACTAATCCAATCAATAAAACTTTAAAAAGAAGATTGAAAAATAAAATAATTCCAACTGAACCAAAGAAAATCAAACCAAATTTACAATGGCGTAGATTTGTTGGTTCATTACAAGTTATTGCATGGGCAACAAGACCTACAGTTAAACCTATACAATATGGTACACAACTAACTATAGTTAAACAACAACAACATCATCATCAACAAAACTTTTCAAGATATAGAAAAAATTATTCAGCTACTTCATTTATAAAATTATTTCAACATTATGGAACTCCTAATGAAAAAGAAGTTGGAAGAATGCCAGAAGATATTGCAAATATTCTTTACCCTTTAATAGATGAAGAAATTTGTGATTTTGATGTTACAGTTATTCTTTGTGAAAATCGTTTATCAACAGGTGATTCATTTATAATACAATTAGATTGTTTTTTAACTAATAGAATGTTTAAAATCTATAAAGATCAAAATAATTCTTTTGAAAATGGGTTAAGGCAAATGAAATCTAAAAATCCTTTTAATAATGATTCAAATACTGAAACTGTTGAAGAAATAAATCAAAGAAATAGACAAATTGCACTTTTTAAATTATTTACAAAATTAAATTATCAAGTTAAATCATATGAAGGTTCCAATAATAATAATAATAATTATAATAATAATAATAATAATGGTGATGATAATGATGAAGTTGAAGTTATTGATCTGGAAGATGATGATGTATTAGAAAATTTAAATTCATCACAAAAGAGTAATAATACTAATAATAATAATCAAAATGATGAACAAGAAGAATTAAATATAAATCAATTAAAAGAATTTTATAGAAGAACTCAAATTACTGCAAATTTACAGACTTTACCTGAAACAAATACTGGTGATAATTTTAAATTAGATTTAAGACAATATCAAAAACAAGGTTTAACATGGATGTTAAGAAGTGAAAGAGAATTAAAGGATGAAAGAAATGGTGAATTAATGAATCCATTATGGAAAGAATTTAAATGGCCATCTGATAAATCTTGGTTTGTTTCAAAAAATGAAAAATTAAGACCAATTTTTAAAAATTGTGATCATTTTTATGCAAATTTATATAGTGGTGAATTTTCTTTAACAAAACCAACAATTAATTCTGCTTGTCATGGTGGTATTTTATCTGATGAAATGGGATTAGGTAAAACAATTTCAACTTTAGCTTTAATTCATAATGTACCATCGGATAAAAATTATGATTCAAGTTTAAGTATTAAAGATAGATATGCTTATAAAACTACATTAATTGTTTTACCAATGTCATTATTAAGTCAATGGCAAGATGAATTTTTAAAAGCTAATAATTCAAATGGTTTTGATAAAATTAAAATTTATTATGCAGATGAAGCAGGTTCATCTGATTTAAGAGATGAATTATGTTCAGAAAATGCACCAATGATTGTTTTAACAACTTATGGTACAATTCAAAGTGAATGGACAAAATTATTTAAACAAATGCATCATAATGATATGGACAATAACACTATTAATAAACATGATTTACCAAAATCTGGTTTATTCTCTGTTAAATTTTTTAGAATTGTTTTAGATGAAGCTCATAATATTAGAAATAGATCAACAAAGACAACAAAGGCATGTTATTCATTACAAAGTTCAAGAAAATGGTTATTAACTGGTACACCAATTATTAATAGATTAGATGATTTATTTTCATTAATTAGATTTTTAGAATTAGAACCATGGTCAAATATTTCATATTGGAAAACTTTTGTTAGTATACCATTTGAAAAAAAAAATTATCAACAATCTTTAGATGTTGTTCAATCAATTTTAGAACCAATTTTATTAAGACGTACTAAAAATATGACATTTAATGGTAAAAAATTAGTTGAATTACCACCAAAAGAAATTGTTATTGAAAAAATTAAATTTAGTCCAAAAGAAAGAGATTTATATAATTGGTTTTTAGCAAGAGCTGAAACATCTGTTAAAGCAAGTATTGCAAGAGGTGATTTATTAAAGAAATATACAACAATTCTTGTTCATATTTTAAGATTACGTCAATTATCATGTCATATGGATTTAATAATGGGGGGTGATGGTGAAAATGATGAAATAGATGAAGATTTAAAAGGAACAAAATTAAATACTAATGAATTAAAGAATGAAATACCAAAAAATTTATTAATTAATGATGAAGAATTAAAAAATAGATTAACAAATGAAGAATTAAAAAAAATTCAAACAAATATTTATTCAAAATTTAAAGAAATTAATAATTTAGAATGTTCAATTTGTACATGTCAACCAATTGATTTAAAATCGTTAACATTTACAGAATGTTGTCATTCATTTTGTTTAGCATGTATTTTAGAACATTCAGATTATCAAACAATGGAAGGTAATAAGGTATTATGTCCAAATTGTCGTTCACCAATTTCTGCTTCAAGATTATTAAAAGTTTCAATTAATGAAAATAATAATAATAATAAAAATAATAATAATAATAATGATGATGATATAATTAATAATGTTGCAAAGATTCAAGAATTAAAAGAAATTAAAATCAAAGAAGATGATAAATTTGAATCTAAAATTAAAGAAGAATTAAATTATAAATTAACAAAATTTGATAATCACTTAAGATCTTCAAAATTAAATGCATTATTATCACATTTAAGAATATTAAAAGATTCATCACCAAATAGTAAAGTTGTTGTATTTTCACAATTTACAAAATTTTTAGATTTAATGGAAAAAGAGATTAAATTAGAGAATAAAGAATTTAAAGTATTAAAATTTGATGGTAGATTAAATTTAAAATCAAGATCAATGATTTTAAAAGAATTTAAAGAAGAAAATAATAATAATAATAATAATAATAAAAATGGAGGATTAACAATATTATTATTATCATTAAAAGCTGGTGGTGTTGGATTAAATTTAACAGAGGCATCAATTGCATTTATGTGTGATCCATATTGGAGTCCAAGTGTTGAAGATCAAGCTATTGATAGAATTCATAGAATTGGACAATTAAATACAGTTAAAGTTATTAGATTTATAATGGAAGGATCAATTGAAGAAAAAATGTTAAGAATTCAAGAAAGAAAGAGAACAATTGGAGAAGTTGTTGAAACAGAGGAAGAAGAAAGAAGAAAGAGAAGAGTTGAAGAAATTCAAATGTTATTTGAAAATTAATTAAAATGAATAAATAAATAAATATTTTAAATTAATATTAAACAATTTTTATTTAATAAAGGATTAATTGAAACATTATTATCTTTTATCCAATTTTTTAAAAGATTTTTTTGAATATAAATTTTTTTTTTATTTTTATAATTATTATTATTATTATTATTATTAGTAATATCATTATCATTATCATTATCATTATAAAAAGATGAATCTTGAGTTAAAACTTTCATATAATTTAAAGTCATTAAAATATCATCTTGTCGTATAAAAGTAATTTTACTTAATTCATCTAAATTTGTTGATAATTTATTTTTATTTTCAAAGAATTTATTAAATAATAATTCTCTTGATAAAATTGAAGACCAATATTTTAAATAACCAATTAAACCAAATTGACTTAAAGGTTTTTCAGGACCAGAAATTAAATTTTGAAATTTTGATAATTCATAAGAAAAAGATATTAAAATAGTACCAATATGTTTTCTTTGATATGGAGGGAAAACTAATATACAAGCTAAATTATTTTGATCATATGAAGAAATTTCTTTTGAAAAAAATCCCATTGATTTATTTGTTATATTATCAAATATTAAAAAGAATTCAAAATAATCAACATTAAAAAAAGTTGATTTATTATCTAAAAATAATTTTGTAAATAAACATAAATTTTGACAAAATAATTTTTCTTTATAACCTTTAATTTTTCTTATAGTTATATTTAATTCATTATCTTTATATTGAATTTTACCAATTTGTTTATTAATTAAATTACAACAAT
>JAJMKZ010000352.1:0-42426 GCA_030564005.1 Ruyongia tratensis | reverse complement strand
TTTTTTCTTTTATCAAATAATTTTTAAAATTTCAAAATTACAATCACTACTACCAATTTCAACTAAAAAATTATCATTTCCTGATTCAAATCTTTCAAATAATAAAATTAATGTATCATCTTTACCAATTGTACCATATTCATCAATAATACAATGATTAATGTCAATAAATTGTGATTTAAAATTTCCATATAAATTATCATCAAATTCTTCCATAATTAAATTATTTAATGGTTTCATTGAAATTGAATTAAAAATATTAATTCTTAATTTTGGTCTATATTTTGAAAATTTTTTACAATCAATTGATAATAAATGGATTTTAATCCTTGTTGATCTAATTAATTTTAAATAAATTTTAATTCTATTTTTATTTAACCAATTTAATTTTAATGATTTTTGGAAAAGTCCTAATAAATTATTAAAATTAATTTCTTTAATATTTAAAATTAAATTATTTGAATTTGAATAATAAATTAATAATTTAAATTTAATTAATCTAGTAATTGGTTCATAAGTTGATAATATTAATCTATATTTTTTCATCTTAATTAATTCAATTTCATTTGTTATTAAATATTCATTTCTATATTTTTCATTAATTATTGATTTTTTAAAATTAAATGGATTAAATAAATCTTCATTATTTGATTTAAAAAATAATTGAAAATTAACTAAAATATTTTTAGATGATTCATCAATACAATATAATCCAAACCTTACTTTAACTTTATCATCATCATCACTATTATTATCATCATCATCATTATTATTATTATTATCATTATTATTATTATCATCATTATTATTATTATCAAAAGAAATATCAAAACTTGGATTTTTATAATATTCTTGATTTGACCAATTTCCTTTACCATTAAAATTATCCCAATATGAATCAATAATTGAAATTTTTGAATTATTAAATTTTGCTTTTGTTAGTTTAATATTTTTAATATTACTAAATAAATGAATTGTAAAATTTTCTTTTTTTTTTGATTCATTCATTATAATAATTGTAAAATTTTTTTGTTTAATAAAATCTTTTTTAATTTTAAATTTTGTTAAACAATAACCTGTATTATTTGATAATTCTTTATTTAAATTATTAATTGATTTATCTAATAATTTTTCATATGAATTATTTTCATAAATCATTAAATTTAAATAACTCTTTTTGTTATAATCATTTAAATTTAATTCATCAATTTTTAAATCATGATTAATATGTCTTTCTAATAAAATCCAAATTTCATTATTGTCATTATTAATTAAATTTTCATAATCTATAGTTATATTAAATTGTGGATTCAAAAATAATAAATGTTTATTTGAATAAATATTATCATAAATAAAATTATTTGAATAATGAAATTTAAATTTTTGTGGATTCCAATTAACATAAAGAATTTTAAAATATTTAAAAATTTTATTAAATTTAATTTTTTTTATTCTTTCTTTACAATTTAATGGATTCATAATTGTTATTTCTTTCAAATCTTTATTCATATCAATAATTGCATAATCATGGTTATTTAACCAAAATGAATCATCATCACTATTGTTTAAAATTTGACCTGTACCAATTGATAAAACTAATGAGTTGTTTATAAATTTAATACTTAAATCATCCCAATTAATTAAATGCAATTCTGTTAAAAATTCAGGTAAAAATCCACTTAATAAATATGTATCAATACCACTATTTGATCCTTCAATATTATTATAAGTATAATTTTTAATCTTTAAATATGATTTTTCTAAATAAGCAGTCCAAATCATTGGATTTTTTAAAGAATTATTGGAATAATTTATATATTTATTCTTTTCAATTGGTAATTCATTATTAATTTTAACAATTCTATAACAACCATTAAAAAAGAGCTTGACTTCAAATTCTTTTTTAATACTTTTATTATTATTATGATCAATAAGATTATATAGTAGATCTGAATTCTGAATAGATAATGAAATCAAAGAAGATACAAATGAACAATCAAATGAGGAATCTTGATATATCTTTAAGAATGATTCATGATCATGTTGCCAACCATTTAAATTTTCTTCATCCTCTTCATTATAAATTGAATTTATATCATAATTCTTTGAAGGATAATAAACTTCATCAGTTCCAATTTTTGACATAATCCAAGTCATCTTTTCATCAATTGATAAATATTTTGGATTTGTAAGGTTTTCATGAAGATTAAGTGATTTCATACATAATTCTTGTAATTTATCTTTCTTTAACTTATGGTTATTGTTTGTATTAATAGTTTTAAGAATGAGATTAAATTGTGCTATAGCCCTAAGATTTGATTTCTTTGCTAGGTCCAGATTGTTCAGAGAGTAGTAGTAATATGCATTGTTCAACTTATCTAGAGCAGAATCCAATACTGAAGGTATATCAAAAGACATTAGTGTAATACATGAGTTGTTGTTATTATTTTATAGTAGAATTTGTATTGGTATAATCTTTTTTTTCTTTACTTGGCCTCTGCCTAGAAATTCAGACTTTTAGGCAGGACCTCCTTCTAGCTCAAAATTGTCTAGGCAGAGACGCCAGCCTACACAACAAAAATTTAGGCAGAGAATGAAAATAATTACCACTTTGGGAGAACACAATAAAAGATGAAACTGTTACAAATATTTATTTCATTCAAATACATAAACCACCTCCCCAGTTCTTTCTCAGAGATGTTCCAGAGTAGTAACAGAGGTGTTAAATCTACATTGGATAGGACAGAGTATCTCTTAAACATAATAAATTCTCAAAAGAATTCAAAGTACAGAGCAAGTAATAAAATACAATTAGAACAGATGAGTTTAATGACAGAACAACAAATTGATTTATCAAAAGAATTATTTACAGAGACTATAAACGCTCAAAATGAAGTCGAATTAAGAATTAAGACTATTTATGATAATATCTTAATTGAAACGGAAGATGATGAATCAAAATTCCCAAAATTAGAAAGACAAAAGCATACAATGTTTTGTAAAATGGCTTTAGGTAAATTACCATTTATGTTTAAAGCTTTAGATGCTTCACAACCTTGGATAAACTATTGGTCCTTAAATTCAATCCTATTACTAAATAATAATGATGAAGGTTCAACAGAGACTCCAATTTTAAATGATGAAATTAAACAAAAAGTTAACAATAAATTATTAACATCATTAAAAGAAAATGATTTTAAAGGTTTTGGTGGTGGTTTAGGTCAATTAGGTCATTTAGCTTCTTCATATGCTTCAATATTAACTTTGAGTATAACTGGTAATGATGAAATTTATAAACAAATTGATACAAAGAAAGTTTATGATTGGTTATTAACTTTAAAACAAACTGATGGTTCATTTATAATGCATATTAATGGTGAATCAGATACAAGAGCTACTTATTGTGCATTAGTAATTGCATCTTTACTTAATATAATGACTGATGAATTGATTGAAAATTGTGGTGAATATATTAAGCAATGTCAAACTTATGAAGGAGGGTTTGGTGGTAGTCCATTTGATGAAGCTCATGGTGGTTATTCATTTTGTTCATTTGCAAGTTTATTTATTTTAGCTGATTATAAAACTAATGATATTAAAGAATTCAAAGATGAAATTTTAAAATATTGCAATTTAGTAAAGTTGATTAATTGGACTATTAAAAGACAATTAAGTCTTGAAGGTGGATTTTCTGGTAGAACAAATAAATTAGTTGATGGTTGTTATAGTTTTTGGATTGGTAGTTTAATACCAATGATTGAAATTCTAATAGATGATCATTATGATGATGAAATAGTATCAAGAACTTCGTTAATAAATTATATATTGGCATGTTGTCAAAGTGAACATGGTGGGTTAAGAGATAAGCCTGGTAAACATCCTGATTTTTATCATACAAATTATGTATTATGTGGTCTTTCAATTATTCAAAATAAATATTATATAAACGATGGTATAGAGGAAAAAGAGAAAGAATTGAAACCAAGTCTTGGTTTAATATATTCAATTTATGGTGAATTAATTAATGATTCAAAAATTGCTAAAATTAATGATTATGATAAAGTTAGTCAAATAAATCCAATTTTTGGTTTACCAATTGATGTTGCAAATAGAATTAAAACATTCTACAAATATAATAAACTTTAGGTATAAATTGTTAATTAAAAATCTTTATTAAATAAATTAGAATAATATCATATATTACCCATAATCATAAAAATGTTTTGTTTTTATTTTTATAAACCTATGCAAAGTATTGTTCTTTCCATCTTTTAAGTAATAATCTTTCATTGTTTTTATCGTCATTATCAAAAATATTGTTTTGATGATTGTCATTATAGTTTTCATTGTCATTCTTATCCTCTTCATTATTATTATTCTCTGTATGTAAATTTTTATTCTCTTGTATTTCATTCTTATTAGAATTATTTCTTGATTCAATTGATAAATTCTCACCAAGAGTTTTGAAAAAATTCACCATTATCATGGTATCTTCTCTATCTTTAATAATATGTTCATTATTAAATTCATCACCATATAAATTATCTGTTGAAGTTTGTAAATTTAAAATATTCATAATTTCATTTAACTTTAAAGTATTTTTAGCACTTAAATGTTTGGTTTGATTAACAGTTCTTTGAAAAACTTTAACCAGATCATCATTTGTTAAATTGTTATTAGATAATGGTTCAATTATATCAATATTCTTGATACTATTAATAGCATTGTTTGAATTCTTGAACTTTAAAGTAGATGTATTGGACATATGTTTAATTGGTTTATTAAGAATACTATCATTTCGTTTCAAAACTCTATGATCATTAAATGGACTTGATCTTGTTATTAGAACTTCACTCTCATGCTTTTTATCATTATTTTGATCATCATTGATACTGAATTCAAAACTAATATTATTTTCATGATCAATATTACTTTTTGTATCATCAATTGTTGGTATATAGTATTTAACAGGTTTATTATATTTTGAATCTGATTGTTTTCTCTTTTCTAATATAAATTTTCTCTTTTCTAGTAATTTAACAAGATTAAATTTACTTGCTTCATTAAGAAATCTATGATTCATTAATTTTTTACAATCAATTCTATTATTTGGATTTTTAATTAAACATAAAGATATAAAATCTTTAAATTTTTTTGACATAAATCTTGGTGATGTTGAATTTTCTAATTTATAACAAGTGTTTGAAATTAAATCTTCAGGTTTGATCTTTGGTATATTAAATAATGCTTTTAATGGTGGATAATTTGATAATGGAGGTCTACCAACAAATAATTCTAAGCAAGTTATTCCTAATGACCAAACATCAGCTTTAAAATTATACCCTTGTTCAAGAATAACTTCAGGTGCCATCCAATATGGTGAACCAACAAATGTATTCCTCTTTGATAATTGATTTGTTAATTGAGTTGAAACACCAAAGTCAGCAATTTTAACATCACCCTTTGAATTTAATAAAATATTTGCAGACTTAACATCTCTATGAATTTTGTCATTTTTATGTAAATAAATTAAAGCAGTAAGTAACTCTTTTATCAAATATGCAATTATTGATTCATCAATTATTGGACCCATTAAAGACATTAAATCAAAGCAAGAACCACCATCTAGATATTCCATTATGATCCAAAGTTTATGACCTTTAATAAAGCAACCTTGATAATTTGTAATTTGTTGTAATTGACATTGACTTAATATTATAATTTCCTTGTGTAAATCATCAAAATCATCTGTACTCTCAAGATCAATTTGTTTTATAGCTACTTGTTCCTTAGTCACTCTATCAATGCCTCTGTAAACAACTCCAAACCCACCTTTGCCAATTTCTTCAAAGACTTCAAACTGATTTGCACTGAGGTATCTCATTTTGTTTCTTAAATTAGCATTTCAAAGCTTTGGTTGTATGCTCAAAAGAGAGAAATGAGAAATGAGATTCTAAGGATATAAATAAAGAAAAGGAAGAATAAAATTGAAGCTAAAATAGTAAAAGGATTGATCTATTTAAAGGTTATGCAGCCAAATATTGTGACAAAAGTTTTAAAAGAACGTTTTCAATTAAAATTTAATTATAGAAGTTTCCTAATTGGGCCAAATTGTAAACATCATCACCAACAACAACAATACATCCTATAACAATGGATCAAAAGATAAGCAATAGTGGTAGAACAACTTTGAAAGAGGTGGTGAGGAAGATTCAAATACTTCTATATGTCTAACATTACACATAGTAATTCAAGTATGATGGTTTAACAATTTATTCTCTTTTCAAAAGCTTTTATTGTTGTGATTCTACGTCAAAATAACCATCACAAGATCATAAAGTCAGAAGTAATTTCTATAGACACTATTTCATGGTGGTTGTTTGGTAAATGATAAATGGTAAACACATATACTGTATTAGTACAAGTGGTATTTACTTTTGATATTAAATAAACTTTCTTATCTTAACAAAAGATAGTAATCAATACTTGACACCAGCCACTCACAGTTACCCTCAGCGGCTGGTAAAAAATTTTAAATATAAAATCACGTGGACTTTTTTTTTTCAGATTTCCCATATTTCTTCAACATATCAACAAACCTTACAATCAAATCAAACTAAGACCAAAACAAATACACAACATGAGTAATATATCGCAAGCTGAATTTTTGAAAGCTGCAGCTGACTTATTCCAAAAATCACAAGAGAAAAGAACATCCATATACATAACACAAAAGAGATTAAACAGTATACCTGATGGAATAAATAATCATAAATTAGAATTATCAAATCAAATTTCAATATTTAATAAAGAATCAGATTTAGAAACTACTAATTTTACAAAACCAACTGAAGAATTTTCAATTTTGATTAGAATTACTGATGGTAATAAAGATAAAAAATTAAAAAAGAAATATTCAACAATTATAAAACCAAATGAATTAAGTAAATTTTGGAAAGATTATACAACAGTTGTTAAAAATGGTTGTATAGATTTAAAGAAAAATAAAAAGAAGAAGAAGTCTAAATAAATTTTATAATTCTACTTAATATAAATTTCTTGCTTATAATATAAAAAAAAGTTTTGATGTTCATTAAAAATTAATCATTTGAATAGTATGTAAAAAAAAAGTAGTAGTAGTAGTAATAGTAGTAGAGAATTCATTGTATATCCCAGATGTACAATTCTCCCTTTATAGAATAAAAATCCTTCATTTATATATAATAATCATTCATCATCAATTTGAATTTCTTCAACAATTAAATTACCATTTGGCCAAATCTTTGGTTCATCTTTAATTAATTTATCTAAATCATTTAATTCACATCTAGGCATTGGTGAAATCAATTTAAATGGATAAATATATTCAAATCCATCAGGTTTATTGATTGGTTTATTTAAATCAATATTTAAATCATTATTTTTATCAAAAAATCCATTATTAAAACATTCAATATAACCATAAATTTCTTCAATTTTGGCAAATTTATCAAAATTTTTTGTAATTCTTGAACCATCGTTTAATCTAATCATAATTCTTGAAAATTCACCCTTTTCTTTTGATATTTCCGAATCAGGTTTTAAATTTTGATATCTCCAAATTAACCAATTTGATTTATTTTTTTTAATTAATTCTTTCTTTCTCTTTAATTCATCTCTTTCTCTATCCATTCTTAAAGATTCTTCATAAGCTTCATTCTGTTGTCTTCTTAAAATTCTCTCGTATTCTTCTTGTTGTCTTTCAACTCTAATTGAAATTAGTAAAGGTTCTAATCTTTCAACTTGACTTGAAATCTTATCAATAACTTTATTAGTTGGTACTAAACCTTGAATTTTTAAAATTATATTTAAAGTTGGAGCAGTTGTTTCAGTACCTTGTGGAGTTTCAGTTGTTGAAGTTTTTAAACTTAATAATCCAAGAAATGGATATTTTGTAACACTTAAAGCATTTGATACTTGATAAGATTCACTTTGTTTAACATCACCACCCCAAACTAAAATATTATGATCTTTTATAAATTTAATAAGTTCTAAATTACTAAAAAAATCTTCAACAAATTGTTTTGATTCATCATTTTCATAACTATGTAAATAAACTAATAAAAATCTTGCATCTCTTTTAGCTAAATAAAGTGCAGCTGTATAACCACCTTCAAAAAAATCAATTTTATTTGTTGGATAAGTATTATTAAATTCATTAATAAAATTTCTAGCAACTTGTGAAGAATCAACGCCTTTTGGTTGTGATCTTGAACCATTTCTATTTGTTGAGTAATATGATGTTAATCTCTTTAAAAATCCAAAGATATAGAATAATACCAATGAAAGTTTATAAAGTAAAAGTAATGGTATAAAAAGAATAATTTGTGACAAATAAAAAAGTTTATCTTTTAAATTTAAAGCAATGAATTTTTTTGAATTTAAAAGGATACTATTATTGTTATTATTATTTGATCCATTAACATCATTAAATAAAGGTAAATACTGTTGAGATTGTGGACTGAATAATTTATTCTTTAATTTAATAAAGAAACTAGTTATTGAATATTCAGAAAATCCATTGGTATTATCATTATTATTTATATTAATATTTGGTTCGTTTAATAATGTTCTATTAGCAGAGGAATTTAAAACTTCATTAGCATGAGGAGAATTTTCAAAATATGATATTATTGATCTCTCTAAATTCCAATTTTGTGTTTGTAATATTGGAATTGCTGTATTTGGTGGTTGATCATAACCTGTTATTGAAATGAATTGATTCAATGTTTCTTCTTCATCAGCAGTCAATGTATCCATGTTAAGCTAGTTTATAGATGTATTACTGTTGGAATATATATAAGGAAATGAAATGAATATGGTATCAAATAGCACAAATGGATGATAAGTTAATTAACAAATAAGTATAGTTGTTTTCCTTTAATTAATTTTAATAATCGGGTTTAAATTTAAAAAAGTTGCCAAAGTTAAACATCTGGACACCATTAGTACTTAAAACTGGGACAACTACAATTATTATAAATGGTTGATCATTCTTTATTAGTATTAGTAAGTATATGTTTTTAAAGGTTCATGAATTCGTTAAATATTTTTCTTTTTCTTTTTATTATTATTCTTTAGTTATTCTTTTCAAACAAAAGTTGAAGCAAATTCTAAATCATCAGCATTTAAGAAATCACTTGAAGAATGAAGAATTTGTTTCCATAAAGTGTTTCTCTTCTGAACAGGCCACCAGTCAACATCCCATACTCTTGTCATAATGCCTTTCTTATGAGCAGCATCAATTTTAGATCTTAAAGCTATTAATTGATCTTGGTTTAAACCTGTAAACTTAATTGTTGTATCATCACCAATTATTGATCCTAAATTAGCAGAAGCGATTGGTGAAATAGTATTTGTAAATTCAAATGAATCTGTTGATAAATCAACTAAAGGGCCATCAAAGAAGAAATGACGTGGTTGATTTTTTGGGAAATCTTTAAAATAAGATAATGGAGTATTACCAGTTCCAATAACTGTAATTGGTTTATAATCAATTGCTTCACCATTAGTTGTTGAACTTAACCAACCTTTATTAATCAAAGGTTCAAATTCTTTAATGACATCAGTCCAAGTTGATTCATTAGTCTTTAAATCAATAAACAAGAATAAAGTTTTATGTAAATCAGTATCAAAAACACCATTAGCTCTAGTATCATCATCAGTTGTTGTAGTTGGTGGATTATTAACAGATAAAATCTTGAATAATGGATCCAAATATAGATTCTTTAAACTTCTTTCCTTGTTTATAGATGATTTTGAATGACCAACATAAACTGTATCAATATCTTCAACTATACTATCATCACTTGTAAATTTCCAAACATCTGCTTCAACGGATTGAACACCATATGATAAAGCGGTAAATAAAGGAACATCTCTCCAATAATCATTGTGTGAATGGATTTGTTTGATGAATATATCTCTTGTGAAGTCAGTTTGGTAACTATATTTCTTTTTGGAGATACTATCCAAATCTTTTGATACATTTAATGAAACTTGTTTATTCATAGCATATGGAATTGCCAGCACTGAAAGCAGACAAATAAATGTCATGAGTGAGAGAATTAGTGTGTTTGTTGCAATCATTGTTAATCTGTGACTATGAGTGATTATATAATGGGATTGACAGGTACCCTCAAAGTCTATATAACAGTATAAATGTGGAAACAAAGTACAAGTATTGATTTTGTGTTGATAAAATCATGAAAATTTAAACCTTTTACAAAAACGTGCCAAATTAAAAAAGCTGATTTTATAGATGTAAAACTGTTAAATGGAAGGTACTGATATCTTTCGTGATATCATTGACAGGGAAATGCTACCAGTCAGATATTAAATTAAAGGGGATCTATTCTAGTCTTTAACAACAATTTTTAATGAAATATTGACATAAAATCTTAATTCATTATAGCAAGTTTTTTCATACCCCACAATATTTATACAAAAAAATTTAAGATATAATGTTAAAGAAGTTCTGAAAATCTGTATATCTAATGTATCAATAAATCCTTCAATATATCCATATATCTATCTACTCAAAAGTGCAAAATCTCAACTTTCTAAAATTATTAAACTTCATAGTAACTCTCTTTAAATTTTATTGTAGGTATAACTACTTTCAAAAGTTTAATCAAGAAAATCAAAAAATTTGGGAATTTTGGAAATCTAAGAACAATACCAGATAGCCCATACCTGATAGATTCTTGAATCACTATTATTAATTAATTTATCATTTAATCAAATATATCTAATTACAATTATATACCCAAAATCTAATCAAAAAGATCTAATCACGTGACCTATATTTAGTTTTAATCAACTTATAGATATATTTTTATTTAAAAGATGTTCTGATCAGATTTTAAAATGTTCAAAATAGTCTACGACTTATACCACACTCTAACAGTGTAGTAGTCCTACTAATTATCCCATTTAACCTATCTTTTAAATCTTACAACTAATTACTGAAAAAACTCGAATAATCAAAAGAGAGCAAAAAAAGCCTACATAAAACTGAAAAATAAAAATTACAGCATCATAATTAAAAAATCTTTTTCAACTCTTTCAAATAGTTTGATTAATTAAAGTAGGATTTTGGTCGAGATCATATACTACTTTAGTTGTTCATTTGATCTGTGATATCACTATTGCATAGAAACAGCAAATATTTATTCTGGTGTTTAATACCATTCAATTGTTATTTAATATCTAGCCCAGACAGAAACACCTTTTTATTAGAAATCATTCATATTCAAAAAACACGATTTGAATCAAATAAAAAAATCATATTAATCATATAATCATTGTAAAGATCGTATACAAATACATTATTTTAGTTTAATTACTTGATTCATATATTAAATTTAAGTTGCTTGCTAAATTTTATTTTATTTTAACCCCATTTTTGCCCACAATTAAACCATAATCTATAAGGTTCTTTATACAAAATGGCTCCAATAACTATACCCAAGAGAGTAAAGAAATTTTTTATAGTTATAATACTATTAACAACATTAATAACAGTTTTAAACTCACTTTTTAGTACATCTTCTGAATACTATACACCTTTATTATCATCAATATCAACTTCAGAAATTTTAAAAGAAAATACTCAAATATTAAAACAAAATTGGGATTATTATCAAGATTTAATGAAGAATTATACTTCAAGTTTTTATGAAGATGAATTAAATGAAAGTGATGATTCTACTACCAATGAGAAATCAACTGTAAATGATTTTCTTATTAACCAAAAAAAGCAAGATATTTTTGAAATTTTATCACAACCATTATATCAAAATCCAAAACCAAATTTAGATGCTGTTGATGATAATGTTAAAATTTTTGATGAAATATTAGCTAAAAAGATTGATGAACCAATAGGTTTAACTTTATCTAAAAAGAAGGAAGATGATGAATTATATCAATTAGAAAATGCTACTTTTGTATCTTTAGTAAGAAATCAAGAAGTTACTAGTTTAGTCTCAACTATTCAACAAATTGAAAAAAAATTTAATCATAATTATCATTATCCATATGTTTTATTAAATGATAAACCTTTTACTGAAGCATTTAAAACAAAAATTAGAAATGTTGTAAGTGGTGAAGTTTATTTTGAATTAGTCGAATCTAAAGATTGGGATAAACCTTCATTTATTGATCCAGAAACTGAAGCTGCTGGTATTGAATATTTGGTTATGAAAGGTGTTGGTTATTCCAAAATGATTTCTTATCATAATATGTGTAGATATTATTCAAAAAATTTTTATAATCATCCAAGAATGCAACAATATAGATACTATTGGAGAGTTGAACCAAAAACTAAATATTATTGTGATATTGATTATGATGTTTTTAAATTTATGAGAGAAAATGATAAAACTTATGGTTTTAATATTGCTTTATATGATTCACCAGATTCTGTTAAATCACTTTGGAAAACAACTTTAGATTTTTTAAAAGATAATAAAGAAATGATTCATGAAAATAGTGCTCATAAGTGGTTAAGAGAAAATTCTCAAAAACCTGGTAATTATGAAATTGCAGGTTATTCAACCTGTCATTTTTGGTCAAATTTTGAAATTGGTGATATGGATTTTTATAGATCTGATCCATATAAAAGTTGGATTGAATATTTAGAACAATCTGGTGGTTTCTATTATGAAAGATGGGGTGATGCACCTGTTCATTCTATTGGTGTCAGTCTTTTCCAAGATAAGTCAAAGATCCATTGGTTTAGAGATATTGGTTATATGCATGAACCTTATTTCAATTGCCCTAACAGTGATAGATGTTCATGTAAAGCTGGTCAATTTTCTAATTATAAACATTTATTTGTAGAAAATTGTATGGTTACATGGATTGAGCAAGAAATGTCTGACAAGGAAAAGAGTAACTATTAAAGTTTAGAGATAATATATGTAATGAGAAATATATAAATCAAATTGTATTAATGGTTTATAACAATATAATTTTTTACTTCCGGTTTTCAAACTCGAGATCTGATCCAACTGTATAAGCAACAATTTAACTAACTCAATTTTTCTTCTTTTTCTCTGAAAAAACTCATGTCCATATATGAGTACTATAGCTACTCAATTTCATGGCTATCATAGTCTATTTACTAACAAAAGTTGGAGTTATACGTGTATGTATAATTTTTTGATCTTTTGTTTATTTTTTTTTTTTTTTTTTGGCTACAGCTCATCAAGTAATAAAAAAAAAAAAATTGTTTATTTACATTTCAACTTATTTTATTCTTTTGTAAATATTTTAGAAAAATAGAGCATAATGACTGGAAGAATAGTGAGAAAACAGAGTCTGATATCCAAAATAAAGTCATACCCATTCGATCTTTATCTAAGTTTGAATGAACAATTTCTACTAATAGATTGGGACTCATATTCAGATCAAGTTGCTTTGCCATTAGGTGCCTGTCTAACAATTATTTACTTTTTAATAAGATTATATCAAGATAATAATGCTGTAGAGGATGGAAATACTTCTAAGTTTTTTGATTTCAGAGATTATACAGATTCATATGTTGGTTCAAATAAGGCAAAGTTGTTATTAAAAAATTCAAAATATTTTAATTCACAACCTGGTACAAAGAAGACAACTTTTGATTCAGTTCTATCTTTTATTGTTTTTACAATAATCTCAATTAATATTATTAATAGTTATTTATTCTTATTTACAACAAAGAAATATAGAATCTTTAATAAAACAACAGTTCCAAAGAATTCTTCAGCTGTTAAAATTGATGATTCTGATTTAAATTCTGATTTAAATTTAATTGAAAAAATTATTAAATCAATTAAAAAATTATTTAAAAATCAAGAAGATGATTATTTAAATGATTTAGATTATAAATTAGGCTCATTTTGGGAATTAAATATGTGGAATCCATCAAACTTTTCAACTTATTTATTCATTTCCTTCCCACCAATTAATATTTTTTATCTTTATATTTCAACATCTTCATTCAAAAATTTATTATATTTATTCTTTACATCAGTTGTATTATACATTGTTATAGTTAAAGGTTATACCGTTTTAATCAATGATAAACAACTGTTATACCAGGAAATGTTGGATGAATATCAAAGAAAGTTTGTTAATCCAAAATTATCAGTACCAAAGAGAGAAGTAGCAATTGATGCAACAAGAGGTCCATATGCAAATGATTATAATCATAACCATTTAGTTGAATATTATTCTCCAAGTAGATTTGGTGAAAAAATCTTTAAGAGTCATGATTATAAAGGAAATGAAACAATTCAAAGTTTTCAAGATGGTGAATTTACACCAGTTAAAAAAGTTGTTCATTTAAATCTTCAAAATCATACAAGTATGAAAAAACCATTGATCTTTACACCTAGAAAAGTTCAACAACAATATAATCCATCACCATTAGCTAGAAGATTTAAATAACGAGGATTATATTATATTATTTTGTATATAAATTTGATATAATTTTTTTTTTCAAGCTAATTTTGTAAATGAATATCGAATAAAGGTTTACTCTTAAATCTCACACTATATAACTACTAAATATATTAAGTTAATAAATTATGCATTAAAATATACTTTTATTTTTTCTTTAAAAAATAAAATATTAAACTTCTCATGTAAAGACAATATAAGAAAACATATTTATAGATCACTCCAACCAAAAAACCAATTATTGACTCTTTCAACCATAGATAAATTATTTTGATTACTATTACCTAATGATTTGTTTAAAGAATAAATACCTTTACCATCACCTGTTGGTTTTAAAAAGATTTTATCATCATTTTTAACTTCTAATTTATTTTTAAAAGTATATGGTTGTCTAAATTCACCTTCATCATTTTCTATACCATTTTGTTCTGATTCATGAGTACCATTGTTATCAATACTAAATGGTGAATTTAGGACTTTGTCTTTATGTTTATGATTATTATTATTATTATCATTATTATTATTATTATTACCTTGGTTTTGGATAGTTATAGATGAAATATTTTCAATAGCTTGCTTTGAATATGGTGTACAACCAATCATTGAACCATTAAAAACTGTACCATTTTCTTCAAGTGCACGAGATGCAGATGCTAAATTATCATATGTTAGCTTTACCCAACCATTTCCTGTATATATTGCATATGATTTTGTCTTTTGTCTATTAAATAATGGATCTACTCTTGTAACTTCAAAATCTTCTAAAATGTTACCAAATTTTGCAAAATGTTTAATGACTTGATTTGCAACTGATTCTGGGTAACCAAACACTAATACAGCAGATTCTGAATTTACTATTCCTTTACTATTGATATTATTTGTGGTATTGTTATTGATTTGTGGTGATTCAATTTCTGAATTTGATTGATTAAATGATTGTTTTGAAGGTGTAGTAAATGCTGATGAATTTGATGATTTTGAAGTCAGATAATCTGGCAGAAAGTTCTTTTTAGAATTAAAAGGACTATTAGTTGTTGAATTTGATTCATTTGGTTTATAAATGACAGTTGTAGAATTTGGATTTAATGAATTATCATGTTGTGTAATATTTGCAAATGTTAGATAGTTATCATTACTACTACCTTCATCTTGTCTTTTTAAATCTGAAATAGATTTTGATGGTGGTAATTCATCAGAGAATGCATTAACATGAGAAAGATTTGTATTTGTTCTTCTTGTACCAAAAGATAAAGTATTAAATCCATTTGATGATGCCGATGATGAATTAGTCAATAATTTTGGGGATGAAGTTTCATTATTTAAGTCAACAAAACTATCTCTTTTTATAACTTGTGAAGGAATAGTTCTTCTTTTTGGATTATTAAACCAAACTGGTTGAGAACCATTACTATTATTACTAGTTATTATACCATTGTTAAATTGTTGTTGGCTTAAACGGGATTCATTTTCTCGACTTTTTTGATTGATCATAGCTAAAGTAGGTTTATCAGAGTTTAATACAAAATCAACTGTTTGTTTATGAGTTGGAGTTCTTCTACTTGAACTGAAATCACTTGGATCATCATTATTTAAATCATCGAAGTTTCTTGTCTTTAAAAATGCAAATCTAGATGTCGGCTGGTTGTTTAAATTGGAAACACCACCACTTTGATTATTAGCACCAAATACGTCTCTAGAGTACTGGTTAGAACCGAACATTATACTGAACTTGTAGGATGTAAAATAGTTGTCCAAAAAGTTTAAACAGTAAACAAAACAAAACAAAACAAAACAAAACAAAAAAAAAAAAAAAAAAAACAAATTACCCTCCACAAAAATTTCCCATTTTTGGCCTCCAAAATGAGTGGCAAAATCAAAATCTTGAATTGAAACTACAGCAAACCATTAGTATAAACAAATCATTGAAAGAGCTATTGAGAATGACTGCACCAACTATACAAGACGCTAGAAATGCTTTCAAGGACCAAGACTTTGGTTTGGCTGAACAATTGTACATACAGATCATGAACACTAAACCAGCAGGTCATGATTTCTCTGCTCAAGAAACTGCAATCTTTGAATTAGGTGATTTATATAAAGAACAAAGTCAAGCACAAAATCTATCAGATTTAATTCCAAAGGCAAGATCTGTCATCAGTTCTTTTGCTAAATCAAAAGCTGCTAAAACTATTCGTTATTTAATTGATTTATTCGATTCAATTGATAATTCAACTGATTTACAAATAGATGCTTTAAATGATTCAATTAAATGGTCAATTAATGAAAAGAGAACATTTTTAAAACAATCTTTATATATCAGATTAGCTACCGTATATTATGAAAAGAAACGTGATTATCAAAATGCTTTAGCCATTATTGATGATTTATTAAGAGAATTTAAAAAATTAGACGATAAATCTTCTTTAGTAGAAGTTCAATTATTAGAAGCTAAAGTTTATCATTCTTTAAGAAATATGGCTAAGGCAAGAGCTGCTTTAACATCAGCTAGAACATCTGCAAATGCCATCTATTGTCCTACTTTAACACAAGCTGAATTAGATAACATGAGTGGTATACTACATGCTGAAGATAAAGATTATAAAACTGCATTTTCTTATTTCTATGAAGCATTTGATTCTTATAATATTCAAAATGATGATAAAAATTCAATTAAAGTTTTAAAATATATGCTTTTATCCAAAATTATGTTAAATTTAATTGATGATACAAAACAAATTTTATCATCGAAATATGCTTCAAAATATAATTCAAAAGATATAGATGCTATGAAAACAATTGCTCAAGCATATGCAAATAGATCGTTAAAAGAATTTGAAAATGCTTTATCCATCTATAAGGTAGAATTATCATCAGATCCAATAATTAAAACTCATTTCAGTGCTTTATATGATACATTATTAGAACAAAATTTAGTAAAATTAATTGAACCATTCTCAGTAGTGGAAATTGATCATATTGCAACAATAATTGGTTTAGATAACAAACAAGTTGAAGGAAAATTAAGTCAAATGATTTTAGATCAAGTATTTTATGGTGTTTTAGATCAAGGTAATGGTTGGCTATACATTTATGATCAACCAAGAGTTGATGCTACATATGATTCAGGTTTAGAATTAGTCAAAAATATGTCTGAAGTTGTTGAACTTTTATATGAAAAAGCCGCTTCTCTTAATTAATTAATTAATTAATTTATATTATTTTTCTACTGGTTCTAAGTTTTAATTACAGTTAATTAGTATATATCAAATTAGTTCAAACAAAATTAATTCATTATTTGTAATTCTTTTTTTTTATTTTTATTTTTATTTATACAAACCTCATTGTATTATAGCCCACCATCAGCTGCTAATGCTGCACAGTTTGCAATCATTTCTAAATACTCTCTTAATCTACCACAATTCTTGAATAATAAATAGAATTTTGTTGATTCATTAGCAACAAGAGTTGATAAATCTAATGCCTTTCTTAAGTATAATATGTTTAAATCTCTTGATTCAACATAGATGTTATGCAATTGAATAATTAAATATGGAATGTATAATGATCTTAATTCTTCAACTAATTGCGATTCATATGTACTATTTTCAGTTGATAATTCATATAGGAAATTATTAATTGTATGTGATAATATCTTTGAAACTTCTTCTGTTGATGTTGATGTTGATTTTTGATTGGATTCCCAACTTTCAATAACATTTAATGAGATTATTAAATCATTATATTGTAGTAATTCTTTGATTTCATTTTCAGAAATTATTTCATTATCAAGTAATGTTTCACTATTAGTAATTTCTTGACTAGTTTTATCAATTTCATACATCTTTAATAAGTTACTTATAGAATTTCTTGAAGCAAAATATTGTAAAGCTTTTGTTTTACCAGTAACCAAAAGTCTTCTAAATAAACTGATTGTACCACGAACAGAATCTGAATACATACCAGCTTCAATAAACCATTCAACATTTCTAATAAGTTTTTCATCAACATCATCCATATCTGATAATGAAACGCCATTCTTTACTTTATAATGATCTTCTGTTAATGTGAAGACTCTTTCAACTGTTCTCTTAATTATATTTTCTAATGGTAATTCATATATTCTACTTAATTCTAATTGTCTTTTTCTTTGTTTAGTATCAAATAAATCAATTAAGAATAATGAATAAGCTTCTCTGGCTTCCACTTCTGGTAAGAAAGAAACATATAAGGGTATTAGTTCATATAATTCATAAAGTCTTAGTACTAAAATATATGTTGTGATTAGTTTTGATTTATCATCTAGATTAACAATAGAATCATCAATAATAGAAATGAAAATAGCTAAATGTGTAATTATTCTTAATGCATATGATTCATTTAAAATTTCATTATAATCTTCATTACCTAACATAACATTTCCAACAAATTCTAATGAAGAATGTACAACTGGACCAATACTATTTGAAATAATCGATGCCATTAAAACTCTTAATGGATTGGCACTTTCATCTTTAAGTGTATTAGCAATGGTGTTCAATGATGCTTGTAATGTTATTTCTGTTTTTGGCAAATCAATAATGATATCTTCTTTTGGAATCTTTCCTGAAGAGATTAAATATGTTTCTAATTCATTAATATATATGTGATTTGAATAAATTAATAATTGTGTATCCCAATCTTCAAATTTTTTTATTGAGGTTAAATCACCAATTAAGAATGAATAAATTAATCTTTCATATTCACAAATATTTTCACTTTTGGAAAGAAGATAAACTGTTCTTCTCCATAATGCTTTATGATGAATACCTTGAGAAGCATGATCATTATCATCCATCATTGCATCTTCATTATTGAACTTTTCATTCAGTTCTTTATCCACTACTGGATCTAAAAATTCATTATAACCAGATAAAATCATAATCAATGACCAATTATTAGTCTTTTCACATTCTTCTAAAGCTTCATCAACTTTACCAGCTAATAATAACTCATATACGTATTTAAAAAATATATTGTCTTGTTGTTGATCTTTGGAATCAATTTTAACATTTAAACGAATAGGACCATCTATATCAAAGTTTTCAACTCCATTAGAAATCTGTGTATGTAACCATTTTGTAGCTTGAAGGTCATCTGGTCTTTCTGGAGGTAATGTGTTTTCTTGAATCCATTGTATAATCAACCATAGTTCACGTAGTTTTGGATGATTTCTGATATAATTTTCTTGATATACTTTTGTTGAACTAAAGGAATATTCTGGTAATTGATCGGGTTCAGATCTAGCTCTATATCCAACTAAAAGATAGACAAGATGCCATAACTTTGTTTCTAGTCTCCAATCTTGAAATGTTTGAGATGTAGGAGAAGAGGATTCGTCTAGTGCCCTTTTTGCTGTAATTGAACTATACTCTTTGATGATGTCAAAGGCATCAGCATTTGGATTCAATTTAAAGTATTTCAATTCTTCAGCAAACTTCTCTAAAACTTTAGGATCCTGCATATTGCTGAGGTCATAATCCTCTAAATTAAATGTCATTTTTTAAGAGAATTAGACTTATTTTCTACTGAAAGATTTTGTTAAGATTCATATAACTAACTGATCAAAAATGTAAACAAATTTAAAACTTTTTTCTTTGAAAAAAAAATTTTGTCCGGAAAATTTCTACAATTTTATTATGTTTAAATTAATTAGTTAGATTATTATTAAGGTGATGCTTGTATCAATAAACGATTGTTCTATAAACTATTCATACTGATTATGATTAATACTAAAAATACAAATAAAAAACATTCTATAGAAAAAAATGTAAATACTTTCATTTAAAAAAGATGGCTAAAGTGTGTTTGATTGAATAAATGTTATTATTGACAAACCCATTCAGCAAAGACACATAGACTTTTTCCACTATCAATTGAAACCAATCCTCTCCAAATCCCTGATTCACCACATTTAATGGTAGTTTCCCAATGACCCCATTCTGAATTAGAATCTTTCTTACTAAGTTTAATTATTTTACCTGAAGGTGATTGTACTGCTAATTTGGTCTTAATATTAGAATTGTAAATAGCACCAAGACCAGATGATGGATGTTGAATGAAATCAAACGTATATTCACCTTTTGTTTTAAGATTTCTATTTTGTGGCTGCTTAACATAAATATCATTTAATTGAGCTGGTACTGTTGGATATCTGATGACAAAATCTAAAGGTTTGAAACTTCCTTCATGTGTGATTGGGATAACCATAGATAATGGATGACAATTGGTAACAGTCTTTTGTAATCCTTTTGGCCCTGAATATATGTTAATAAATCCTGTTGAAGAGCTTTCTGGTAAACTTCCTTTAATTTTACAATATCTTTCACTATGTTTCCAATAGATTTGAGCTAATGTTGGTTTTGTAGAAGAACCTGCACTTACAGATGCATTTATTTCAATATCATTTGGTACTTTTAGATCAATTTCAAATATTTCTTGATCTTTTAATCTTGTTAATGCATTATTAAACTTGTATATCTTTAAACCATTTCTGAAGAATGAAGAGAAACATGGAGGAAGAGATAATGCTGCCATTTGATCAATAGCTGGAACAATATGTTGATCTTCTGATTTATCTGGAATATGAGTATAAATGAGATCCAAAGGTTCAGCAAGAAAATAAAATGTTTCTGAAGAACTTTCATTTTTATTTTCAAACATTTTATTAACAGGATGTGTCATATTTGCAAGAGAAACATCTATAAGTCTCCATTCTTGGTTAATTAAGATAGCATTCCAATAATGCTTGATGATGGAACGTGGTGTCTTTAAAGAACCAACAATAATATGACATCTTAAAGCAAGTTCATTACATAAGAACTTGAATAAATAAGATAAACCATAAGTATCTGTTTGTCTTGAAGCAAATATTTCATGAACATTAGGATGTCCTGTAGTTTCATCTTGATAATCTGATGTAATTTGAAAATTTTCAGCACATAAAATGAATAAGGCTCTTAAATATTCTAATTTACTACTGTATTTATTACCAAACTCATTAGTTATAAAGGTCTCTGGTGAAATGAATGATGATTTTGAATCAAATCTTAAATTCCTAACAAAACTATCAACATATCTCAAATTAATTGAACTGATATCAAATTTATTGATTGGCGTTTCACTTTGAGCAACTTCATTACTATTGACAGTTGAAAGTTGTTTATGTGGTTCAAGAATTATATATCCTTCATTTTCTCTAACTCTCCTTTCTCTTAATTGTTTTTCTTTAACACTTAAAGAATTGGCTCTATTTAAATCAGCTTTTAATTCAATCCATGTATTTAATTGATTTTCTTCTAACGAAACAGCAGATAGGTCATTAGTTAATGAATCTAAACTTGGAAGGGGAGGAGCATCTTTTGCAGCAAATATTTTCTTAATGAAGCCACTTGGATTCTTTAATCTTCTTTCTTCAACTAATAAGTTATTACCTGATGCACTGGTCTTAAGTTTATCATTAATATCACTTTCATACTTATGTCTTGCAAAACTTCCAGCACTAGTTGCACTAAAATCACTCATAGCAAAATAAGAACTTTCATTTGAACTTTGTGAATTGGTAAAATATGAACCATTTGAGTTACTAAAAACGTTTGATGAAGAATGGCCCAATGAGGATGAAGAACCATTATGTCTTGATTCATTACTCGATGGCTGTGAATCCCTTTCAGTTTCATTTCTATAATATGATTGTCTTGGATTCAAAACTTCAGAATCGTAGTTATAGTGTTGATGACTACGTCTTCCTGGACTTCTATTTGTTCTACTATATGGACTTTCAGGTTCATAGATATCACTGTCATTATTATCTCTCAGATTCAAGCTTGATTGTGATCTAGTACCCATTGATGAATGTTGAGGAGGAGCTGGCGGACCATTAGAAGAATGATATTGATACTGGTATTTACTTTGTGTTCTTGAATATGGAGATGTAGGTGTAGTAGCCGATTGATCTAATTTAACAGGAACAGAATGTGAATGTGGGAGATTCAAATCATGAGTTTTGATATGTAAATTTGAAGAGAACTTTGATGGATGTGGATAATGTGGTCCATTTGAAAAATTCTTATGATTTGCTGATGATGATGGTGAAGGTGAATTACTTGTCGACATTCTATTTTTATAATACATTTCTGAAGATTGAAAACTAAATTGTAAATCATCATTTCCACGTTGGCACGGTAATTGTGAATAAGAATGAGAAGGTGTTAAGTTACTATGATGTTTTTGAGCAAAAGTACTTATGTTATTAGTTGAGACTGAATTTGTGAGATATGATGCTGATGGATTGACGTTTGGTTGTTTCATCATTAAATCAGCTTTGATGACTTCAACATAGTTTAAAGGAAATAAACCTGTCATTTTGTTTCTTTTAAGTCTACCATGCCACCAGTTACCATCACCTAAGTGGTCAACTTCGATGATATCTCCTTCAATGAATCCCAAATCATCATCTTGTTTACCACTCCAAGAATAAATAGCTCTTACTCTAAACGGTGGATCAGGTATAGGGTTTGAAATTGTCATATTTCCAATCTTAACAATTGATCAATAGACGAGGTGTAAGATGGAAATTATAAGTTGAGAAGGGTCGTAGTTGTAGTGAAATTGGTTCTTAATATAAAAGTTCTAAAACTCAGAAGATTTTAGTTCTATAGAAAGAATTTAATTTTTTTTTTCTTGTTATTATTTTGTTTCTCTTCTATTGTTCTGTTGTCTCTTGTCCCAAAACGGAAAAATATCAACATTAGATTGGTCACGTGACCAATATGAAAATTACTACTTACTATTTGAATTATTAGAAATATCATATGTTTACATTATATACAAAGAGTGTCTGAATCTAATATCTTTCAATATCTGATTTAGCTTCTTCCCAAAATTCCAAGTTCTTTCTGGACCAATCTAAAATACAAGAACTATAAGCTAAAATCATATTGTTTAAATCTTCATCTCTTGAAAATTTAAATCTTTCTAATTCTTCTTTGATTGCTTTTGTAGCATTTGCTATATCCTTTTCTGAAACTTGATATGTTTGTTTTAACTGATTTAGATCATCTTTTGTTTTGGTTAAATTATTTTGACGTGTAACCTCTGGATCTGTTTCAAAAGTAGTTTTAATTGCTGTACTGATCTTAGAGAAAACTGGAATTTTAAATCTCGATGTTTTCTTTGGCTCTAATGGTGTTGGTTCAGGTGAAGCTTCTGGTTGTTCACCATTTAATTCAGCTTCTTTAGCTGCTCTTAAAGCTGCTTCATTTTTAGCACCAACTTTTCTATCAAAATTAATTTGTTTAGTTTTAGAGCTTTCTTCTTCAAGAGCTTGTTCTAATCTTTGTGATTGATTTTGTGATTTTTCTAGTAGAGCCATTTGATTTTTTTTATATGATAAACTTCTTTTACTCATATCAAACTGTAAAGCCTTTTGATGTCTAAATTTTAAAACATCTCTTACAACAGCAGCAAATTGGACTGATTCACTTAATGGTTCTGAGAATTCATGATTTAATGAAGAAACTAAATCATCAGTTGATAAACGACAATTATCATGAGCTTGACCAATACTTTCCAAGTTTGAAGCTAATTTGCCAGTTTCTTGTAAACTAAAACCATTAAATGATAAACCAGCTTCTGAATATTCTGAACCTAAATCATTTAAATGTTTAATAATTTTTTTATTAATTTTATCAATACCATTTGAAATTACAGCTTCATATTCTTTAGCATTGTTTTCAACAGTGTTGAAGATTATATCATCTTGACTTTCTCTGATAGAGACTGAAGCTGATGGCAGTGGTAAATATGAATGTGCTGGACTTGATTTTGCAGGATTTAATGGATCTGCTTGTAATACATTTTTTGGGATATTTGATAATGGTGGAGATGATAAAACTTCTGACCAATTTGAATTTGGATCCAAGAAACTTTGGAATATTGAACTGTCTCGTATTTGTTCTGTATGCAAACATCTGTTTAAGAATTTAGCTAACATACGTTGTCTATGTTCAATAATAGCAACATCTTCTTTAGCTTTAGTTGGAGATGCAGCATATTTTGACATTTTATGTTTAGCAGGGATTGGTGGAATAATTAAAGTAGGAAATAATCTGCATAAAGCTGTTCTTAAACTTTCAAATTCACTATAACGTCTTCTAATTAAAGAATCATTACATCTTATTGTATAAACAATATAACCTCTACTAGCACCTTCTTTACTCTTACCAGCATCAATGATTTCAACATCAACATTACTACCATTTTGTAATGAATTACGTATAGTGGAAGTAAAACCATCTGGATTGTATGGTTGTGTTGTTGTTGTGAATTCATCTGGATTATAAGCTTGAGTAGTAGTAATATTTTTTGGAATTGTGGTGGTGATATTTTCGGTGGTTGAACTTGGTTCTTTTGTAACTTCAGGTTCAATTGTCTTTGATTCTTCACTCTTATCTTCAGCTGGTTCAGTAACTTCTGGTTCAGCTAATGCTTGTTCTTGATTGTCAGTTTCACTTGATTCTGGTTGTTCTTCTTCTTCATCATCATGAGACAAAGGTAAGTCAGTAAATTCGTCTTCCTTTACAGCTGGTTCAGAGAAAGGGCTGTTATCTTCGTCAACAATTGAGGCCATTTTCGTTTATTTTATTTTTCTTGAAGAATTGAGTTTGAATTAACTTGATGGTGTTTATTTGATGAAATAACAAGATAGCTTTTTTTGATTCTCAATTATTATATTTTCAACAGCTGGTTCTATTTGAATTTAAAGGTTTTTTTTTTATTCCCTATTTTTTTTTTTCGGCTTTCCAGATTCACGTGACTTTCAAAATTTATTTTGTTAGTCAATTTCACTACTTTTAACAGTTTTAAGTTTTATTTTTATGTTATTGTTCTAGTATTTGGTTTATTTGAAAGGCTGTCATCTCAGATTTCTATAATATTTGCTTTGAACTGAATAAATGGTAATGTTACTTGAAAAAAATTGGAGAAGTAAAAATACTCATCGCTTACATAAGCAGATTGTATAAAATTTTCAGATAATTTCAAAATTTTTAATAATAACCAACTTTTATAATCTTATTTACTCTTTAAACTTATACTTTATAGATAAAATGAGTAGTATTCTTATCTTATCGAAGTATTTCGATGAGGAAGGAAAATTGAAATTAGCTGTTGAGCTATCACAAAATTTGAAAAAAGAGGAATCAATCGTTGCTTTAAATGAATTATTAGATGTTATTGAAAACTTTAAAACAATTGAAGATACTTTAAATGAAAATATATTAAAACATGTGCAGAGTCAAATTCAACTAAATTCAGATTTAGAATCTATCTTACCATCTCTATCACTTTTAAGAAAATTACCAAAATCAATCGATCATTTATTATCTTGGTTAATCAAACTTGTAATTTCACAAATTAATACTCGACAAAATTATCATTTCAAATCACAATTTATTGAATTGTTCACCAAATATGTTGTTATTGATGATGAAATCAAAGAAAGTAATATTGATGAAAAACCACAATTATTATATCTATTAAAGATTTTAGAAACTATTTATATGAATGAAACAAGTTTAAACAGTTCTGATTCAAAAACTCAATTAGATTTAATTATTACTTTATTAGTATCAGATAATGATGAAGGAGTTTCATCACTTGCTATTAAAATTTTAAGATACATTGATATTACAAATTTAAAACTTGTCAGTTTCATTTGGGAATTAATTCCTAATCTAATGTTATCAGGTCAAAATTCAAAGATTACATCAGGTTATATTTTATGGTTAAGATTTGTATTAGCACAAAATAAAAATGATTCAGATAATTTAAACACTCATTTCAAACAATTCTTATCATCTAATGACTATTGGGATTATATTCAAAGAGGTTTAATTAGAAATGTTCATGAACATAGAAAATTTTCTTTATCAATTTTAAAACTTTCAATTCAAATTTTAAATTTTGATTTAAAAAATGATTTTATTACATTTGAATTATCAAATTCAACAAAAATTGTTGAAGAATGGAGGAAATATTGTACCTTATTTGAAATTATTGGTGTTGATACTGCTTTAAATCAAGCTGAAGCTGCTAAAACTGATATTTTTAATATTTTATCACCAAATTCAACTATTAATCCAAGTTGGGGGTTAACATTATTATCAACTGGGTTTAAAGCTTCAATGGAATCAGTTAGAAAATTCAGTTTAAATTTAATGTTTGAAATCTCAGTCTCTAATATTTCAATTTTTGCTCATGAATATTTAACAAGTATTTTTTTGAAATATGCAATTGAAGCATCACATTTTCAAACTAGAAGAGGTACAAATTGTAAAAAATGGAAATGTGATTATGGTGTTAAATTAACTAAATTTATTACAAATTTATTCTTTTCAATTAGAAATGATAAACAAAAAAGTTTAAAATTAACTACACAAATTTTAGAATTCTTAGTTGAAATTAAATTAATGTTTGCTCCAAGCAGAGTTTATGTTTCATTAGGTTTATTAAAAGGTTTAAAGAATCAAGAAATTTTAGATATTAAAGAATTACAATTAATTTATAAACTATTTGAATCAAGATCTGAAGATGAAGTTTTTCAAATCACTTTACAAACTATTCATTTAAGATTATTATTAAGTTTGAAACCAAATGTTCCATTATTAATTGCATCAATTTCAAAATTCATTCAATTAAATAATAGCAATGGTGGGACAACAATCAATGCTTATGAAATTTTAAATAACAATGTTGACTATTTCTTAGATTACATATCCAAAAATGATGACAATAATTTAATTGATAATGAATTAAATATTTTGAAAATCACTGAATCTGATATTGAAACTAAGATCGTTGAATTATTACTATTAAATAAAGATATTACTATTACTGATGAATTATTAAAAGAATTAGCATTGACTAAGATCACTGATAATATTGATCTTGCTAAATATTCAAATCAGTTCAGTGTATTATTAACAAAATTAATCAACAATGATAAAACTGTTAGTTATAAAAAATCCAAATATTTAATTGATCTTGAAATCTTTAAAAATAGTTGGTCATCAATTAAAACTTTAAATCCATTACTTAAATCAATTATTGAAGAATCTACTACTACAAAAGAAATTTCTGAAGAATTAATTGATAAATTTGAATTTTTTGTTAATTCATATATCAAGATTTCTGATAGTTCATATAATGGTGAATCATTACTCAAAATTGAAGATTTAATTTCTTTAGAGACTTCATTAGGTTTAAACTTAGAAGGTTCTGCCAATATTTTAGAATTTAAACAAAGAGATATTTTAGCTTCATCATATTTGAAATTATGGTTATCATTATTAAGATCAACACCATTAATTGAAACATCTCATAAAACAATATTGACCAAGATTTTAGAAAGAGAAGGTAAATTTTCATATTTCCAAAGTTCAGTTTCATTATTTAATTTATTACAATATTTATTTAATAGTTATATTAATTCTTCAACAAACTCTGAATTTGCTTATGATTTAATTAATATTGGTATTGAAATTTTAGAAAGTAATTGGGAACAAATGACAAATGATAGATTAATTTTAAATCAAAAGAAGATGCATTTAAAGTTTATTGAAACTATATATCATGAAAGTTTATTAATAAACTCAATTAATAATGAATATATTAGTAAAGTTTTATCAAGAATTGGATTAGAAATTATTGAGTTATCATTTACAAGAAGATCATTATTACCAACTTTAACTTCAAAGATTTTAAATTATTCATTAAATTATTCTCAAGAATTTGATCAAACTCAATGGTTAAAAACAATAATTTTAAAGAGCTATTGTTTAATTCAAGATGATAGTAATTTATTTAAACTAAAGAATACTGTATCAAATATTTATGATGAAGAATTAAATTTTATTACAATTGATCATGAAAATTTTAAAGAAGAAGGTATTTATTATAAATTATATGGAAATGAAGAAATTTCAACAAGAATTAATATCATTGAAATATTAACCAATAGTTCTACAATTTTTGCAAATGAATATTTTGAATTGTTGATTGATGAAGAAGACTTTGAAGATAATATTATTAAACCTTTGAAAAAAGTTAATGGACCAGATGAATGGAAAAGAATTTTATCATTACAAACAATTATGATTTTAGTTAAAAAGATTGATCCAACCAAATTATCTATTGTTATTAAAGATAGATTTTTATCAAGTTTAACAAGTGAACCAAGTCCATTAGTTAGAACATATTTAGAATGGATTATTGCTTTGAATATGATTGAATTACCTGATACAAGGTCAAGTTTATTTAAATATTTTCAAGATCAATCAAAACCTTCATTAGTTACATCAGTTGAAAGAATTGGTTATTTAATTGCACAAAGATTAAGTGATGATGAGAGTAGAGATTATTTAGTTAAATTCACTGAATATTTAATACCAAATTGTGCGTCTAATAAACCTTTGATTAGACATTTTTCTAATTCATTAATGCTTTCTCTATATCCTTTGATTAAAGAAGAAAAGAATGTTGATTTACCAATTGATGGTGTATTAAAGATGTTGTATGATGAAGCTAAAAAATCTGAAATTACAGGTCAATATAGAAGTGGTGATGCTTTAATTTGGGATGTTTCAAAAGATTTTGATCTTGTTGGTATCTGTGGTGGTGTTGTTGGAAAGATTTCACCAAGACCTATTGATAATATTGTTATTTGGAAGAAAGAATTTGATAGATATGTTAACAATAATGGAATTCCAGGTATTACAGTCGGTGAAGATAGAGGTAAGAGTTGGTCATCAACAGCTAAGGATACTAGTGGTAGTTCTAATGAAAAATCCATAAATGTTCGTTCCAATACTACAACAACATTACAAACAAAGAGTGGTGCTTGGGAAACTATATCAGATTTCACTCTTGAAGATAATGTTAGAAATGTGAAGAGAACTGATTTGATTGTTATCAGTTCTTTAGTTGACAAACCACCAAATTTAGGTGGTATCTGTAGATTGTGTGATGTTCTAGGTGCTGGGTTAATGACAGTTGATGATTTGAGGGTGATTAAACACCCACAGTTTAAGAATGTTGCAGTTACAGCAGATCAATGGATGCCAATGGAAGAAGTTAAGATAGGTGCTATTCCAGAATATTTGATGCAAAAGAAGAAAGAAGGGTATACATTAATTGGGTTAGAACAAACAGATCAAAGTATAGTTTTAGGTAAGGATACACCTTTCCCAGCCAAATCAGTTATTCTATTAGGTAGAGAAGCTGAAGGTATTGATGGTGACTTGTTACAATTGTTGGACTACTGTGTGGAGATCCGTCAACTCGGTATTATCAGATCCATGAACATTCAAACAGCAACAGCAGTTATAGTACATTCGTATGTCTCCAGTCAATTTCCATAACACCCCCTGTATATAAATATATTATGAAATAGGTAGAAATAAAAGTTAAAAATATGTATTGGTTTTACATAATATATTACATAATACATTACATAATGTATTACATAATATATTACATAATACATTACATAATGTATTACATAATATATTACATAATTTATCACGTGATTTTCGTTTATCAGCGAAGAAATTGAAAATCGCAAAAAACCGATTTATCAACTTTATTTTAAAATCAAATTAACTTAATATAAATCAAGAATTAAATAAATAAAGTTAAAATTTTCAATTTAGCCAGAAGATTAATACCTCTCTATTCATTAGAAATCTACATTAAATGGAGAGAGAACTACCTCCATTGGCTCCTAGAGTCAAATCAATACTGGCTGCTACAATGGTTGCATTGGCCTCTGGAACTCCCTATGTCTACTCTGTATGGGCTCCACAATTAATAAGAAATTCTCATCTACCTATAAAGACTGCAGCAACTCTTTCTTTTGCTCTAACTCTTGGTGGTTCTTGTGGTGGATTCCCAGCTGGTTTAATGATTGATAATTGGGGGCCTTCGTTGTCTAATTTTTTGGGTTCAATTTTAACTTTTATTGCTTATTCAATCCTATATAGATTTTATGATAACAAAAGTCAAAATATTCAACTATTAGTATTCGCTATGATATTTGTCGGCTTTGGTTCAATGTTAAGTTTCTATTCAACAGTTAAAGTAGCTACTGCCAATTTTCCTTATCATAGAGGTTCTGCTGGTGCTTTTCCCGTCTCTGCTTATGCTTTAGCTTCATTGGTTTATTCTTTTATTGCTGTCCATTTTTTTGATAGTAATACTGGGGGGTTGTTAAAATTTTTGTCAAGGTTTTGTCCAGTTATTTGTATGTTTGGTTCAATATATTTAAAAGTTATTAAGAAAAAGAAGAATAATGACATTGAATCAAACTCTAATGTTTTTGCTAATGAATCAACTCCTTTAGTCAGATCAATTCCTTCTTCAATTTCAATTTTAAATGCTTTTGATAATAGAAGAAGAAGTTTTAGGGGTTCTATTAGTTTCTGGGGTGTTGGTTATAGAACTCCAAGAGGTTCAGTAAGTTCATTCTCAACTTTACAACCAAATAATACACCTCCTCAAGTTGAAGCTTTCCGTCGTGATTTAATAAAGAATAATATAATTAGTGCAAGTCCAAGTTCAAAATATTCTAATATTAATAATTCAAATTCAAATTCAAATTTTAATAGCAATAGTAATTCTCTACCCACATTAACTGAAGTTACAAGCAATGAAGAAAATAATAATGTTCATAATGTTCCAACTTCTTCTATTAATGATGTTATAAGACCAAATTTACCACCACCATTAACTTCCAACATTTTAAATTCAAGTGCTGTTGAAGATACTCCAATTTTTGTTCCAAATGATCATCCAATTTGGAATCATTATATCGTTAAAGCAATTTGTCAAAGATTATTTATTAAATATTATTTCATTTTAGCTACTTTACAAGGTATTGGTCAAATGTATATCTATAGTGTTGGTTTCATTGTTGTTGCTCAAGTTGATTCATCACCAGGTAATACTCTAAGTGCAAGTGAAGCTCAAGCTTTACAAGTTTCAACAATTGCAATTGCAAGTTTTTTGGGTAGATTAACATCTGGTCCAATTTCTGATGTTTTTTATAAATCTTTGAAATTACAAAGAATTTGGTGTATTTTATTTGCTTCTTTATTAATGACTTTTGGTCAAATTTTAACAGCTCATGTTGATCACATTAATGAAATTACTCTTTGTTCATTTATAATTGGTTTTGCATATGGTTTTGTTTTTGGTGTTTTCCCAGCTGTTATAGCTGATAGATTTGGTACAAAGACATTTAGTACAATTTGGGGATTAATGACAACTGGTGCTATCTTTAGTGTTACCATTTGTACAAGACTATTTAGTTCCAAATTATCAGATCATACAGATGCTGTTACAGGTTCTTGTACTGTTGGTGTTGAATGTTATAGTGAAGCGTTTGTTATAACTAAATGGGCTGGTTTATTTATTTCTTCAATTATTTTAATGACTATTTATGTTAATTTTAGATATGGACTTAGAGGTTAGAGATTAGATTTCAACATATTTAATAACTTATATGATAATTATAGAGATCAACACACATAATTTATTCATGTATTTATATCATTTCACATTTTACATTCATTTATATTATGTCATACACTCATTTTTTTTTTTTTTTTTTCATTTCAGACTTGGTATTTTAATATTAATATTTATTTTAAATTAATATTTTTTAAATTAATCTACACTTTTTGTATTTTGTAATTGAAATCAAAATTTAATAATTAATTTATTGAATTAAAATGTTTTTCTTATATGATGTAAATATTATACAATCATTAATTTATATTTAAATGATTTTTTTTTGTAGTTGTTGTTGGAATCAATGAATAACTTTTATTGAGAAAAAAGAATAGGAAAATTTGTAGGTTGTGTTGTGTTTGTTTCTTTTTATAAGTATCTTTTTTAAACAATAAAAATACTTGAATTTATTCAAACGCTTTGAGTAACTGATGGATCAAATATTCTACCAACATCTGAATAATCAGAAATGTTATCATGGTAAACACTACAACTGAAATCCCATGTACCTAATAATTTAGCATTTTCACAAGCTGATTTTGTCCATGGAGTACCATAGATTATTGGTGAATATTTCAAGTAGAATAAGAGTGAAGCAAATGAAAAGATTAAAATTGTAGTATAACCAATTGATCTTCTCTTTGAAAAGATATAACTAACAAGAACATCAAAGAAATGTCCTAAAGCTAAAATACCGAAATAATAAGCAGGTAAATAATGATGTAAGAATAATTGACGACCCATTAAAAATGATGGAGCAAAGTGTAAAGCCCAACCTAAGAAATATTGAACAGTTTGAACATTGAAGTTGAAAACATGAGGATCTGAAGCAACATGACTACCAGTTTGCCATCTTAATAATTGAACTAAAACATAAATAGCGAAAACAACAACTGATAATGAAACAGTCCACCAAACTGGAGCATTACCTAATAAATAAATATGACGATGGTTTTCACCCCAATAGTTAATACCACGTAATAAGAATGGCCATTGAGTTGGGAATGATTGGAAATCATGTGGTGAATTCAAATTGTTATTAATGTGCCACATTCTCTTATGAACTTCAAAAATCTTACCAAATAAACCTGGTTTTTCATAACTAACTCTTGGAGCATTAGCTGGTAAGTATGAATTAACATTTTGTTCAACAATCCATAATGATAATGGAACAATACCTTGAGTAGCACAAGTAACTTCTTGTTGTTCAAAAGCCCATTTTGGTAATTTAACTTCATGAGAGAATAAGTAACAACCAGTCATGGCATGTCTTAATCTGAAGACCGATTTTAAAGCAGTTAAATTGGTTTGAGCATTAAGATCTTTAGTATAATCTTTTTGAATTTCAACAATGAAATCATCATTAGCATCACCTCCAAAACCTTCATGACCGTAAGCAGAGACTTCTTTTTGCCAATCAGCTTCAGTAACTGGTGGTTTTTCATCATGGGAATGTAAACGACGATGAGTTAAAATATGTTTTAATCTAATCTTAGTACCATCAGTAATTGGAATAAATTCAGTTGGAATTGAACTATCATTGTATAATTCAACACTCCATTCATTATTAGTATCTAAGTATGGATATAAAGTAATTTGTTGTTGTTTTGAACCAGTTTCATATAAATGATTATGAGAATGTAAATAACCACCATTAGTTTCAACATGACGAATAGTAATTTTTGAACCAACACCAACATCAGCTAAGATATTACCTGGAATAGTGTTACCGTTTAAAGTTGATCTGAAAGCTGATGACATGAAAGCAGCACCACTACCTTCATTAGTCAAGACTTGGAAATGAATTAAGAAAGCTAAGACATAAATAATAATTGGTAAACCTAATAAAATGGAAGCTCTTTGGAAAGTATGTTTGAAAATAGTTGGAGTTGAAACTTTTAAATCACCAATTAAGAACCATAAATCCCAAACGTTTAAAAGACCAACCCAAGCAATGGTGAAAAGACCAACCCATTTTGATGATAAAGCTAAACCTAAAGAGATACCAGTAGCAACTAATGCTCTATACCATCTAAGAGTAAATGGAACTTCATTTTGGAATCTTTTATAACCATAAGCAGCTGAAGCAATAAAGAAAATTAATGGAGCATCTAATAAAATATATCTTGAAATTGTAACATAAGAATTTTCAATAGTGAATAAACCAGTTGTAATTAAGGCTACTAAAGGTCTAACACCAGAACTTCTTAAAGTTAAATAAAATAAAATAATAGTACCAACACCCATGAAAGCACTTAATAAACGCATTAAAGTATATGGAGTAGTAATTGGATAAATATCACCAATTTTTTCAAAATCAAAATCACCTTTAAATCCACCTAAAGAAGCAACACCAGCAAATAATAATTTAGCTAATGGTGGATGAACATCCATAAAGAAAGAGCCCAAAATATATTTTTTAGCAAAACCACCAAAATGAACTTCATCAAAGACAACTGAATTTGGATTTGCTAAGTTTTGAAGTCTAACGTATAAAGAAATTACAATTAAAGCTGCTAAATATATACGTTCTTTCTTTGAAACAACAGTACGCTTTTTGTATAAATCAGCTGGAGGAGTTGTGATTAAGAAAGGACGGTCAACACCCTTTTCGAAAACGACTGGAGTAACAGGGTCAAAATCGAAAGATGATTGATCCACTCTCTCACTTGATTGTTTGAAAGAAATAGATTTCTTTGCCATGATGTGAGTTGGAATGAAAAACTTGAAATTAGAATATGAGTATTAATGAGAATGCAATTGAGTATTGACAGACTTATTGATTCTATATTTCTAGATTTTAGAAGATTTCAAACTGAGAAAACAAATAGTGGAAACTGAACTGAAAACTGTTGAAAACAATAAAAGATAACTTTATCTTTTTTTTTTTTAATTTTCACCTTATTCTGAATTTCTTTGAATTTGAATTTGTTTTTTTTTTTGCTTCGTTTCAAATTTAAAAATTTAAAAATTTAAAAAAACTAAAAAAAAAAAAAAAATCAACGCGAAATTTTGAAATTTGTCAGAAATTACGTAATCTTTTGAATATTATTATTATTATTATTTTGTACACAAACACATTTTAAATTAACTTTTAGAGAAGATTATATAATGATATTTAGTTGATTTGTTTCTTTTTTTTTTTTTTTTGGTTGGATGGTTGTAATGTGTATGATTGTTTTGGTTGTTAAATGATGGTACTGAATGGTACATACTTGTGGTTAATGCTCTATTTATTACTAGTACAATATCTGTTGGCGTTTAATGATAATATCTATGAACAGTTTGTTCATTATGCCAAATTTGCTGCTCTATCTTCTTGTATCACTCACAATAGATTGTCTGAAGGATATTTAAGAAATAATCTTTGTGATTTAGATTTCTGTAAAATTGATGCTATAACCGAATATGCCAAAGTTATTAAAATTAGAAATGCCCCAGATACTGAAAATGGTACAGGTTTAATTATTTTGGATGAAGGTAATAAAAAAATCATCATTGCTTTCAGAGGTTCAACAACAAGTTCAGATTGGTTAAATGATTTCAAATTAAAGCCCGTGGACTATAATCCTGTTTCTAAATTTCATAAAGAATTAAATGATTATAGTCAAAATGATATACTTCAAAATTCAACACAAAGAATCATAAAATCTTCAGAATTAAATAATCAAAACTACTCCAATAAATCAAATATACCCAATGAAGAAAAAAAAGAAGAAAAAGAAAAAAAAGAAAAAAAAGAAGAAGAAGAAGAAGAAGAAGAAGAAGAAGAAGAAGAAGAAAAAGAAGAAGAAGAAGAAGAAGAAGAAGAAGAAGAAGAAGAAGAAGAAGAAGAAGAAGAAGAAGAAGAAGAAGAAGAAGAATCAATTCCTGATTGTATCAATTGTAAGATTCATCGTGAGTTTTATAAAAATATAAAACAAATACAGCAATCATTAGTCGAACCAGTTGATGAATTATTTTCGAAATATCCAGATTTCCAACTAATAATTTCTGGTCATTCTTTAGGAGCAGCAATTGCAACACTTGTTGGTATTGAATTTAGAGTTAAAGGTTATAAACCATTGATATTTGCTTATGCTTGTCCAAAATTATTTAATGAAGAACTGAGTCAATGGGTTGATAAAATTTTTGAATCTGATCAACTTTCACGAAAAATTTTAAACAATGAACCATTAGATTGGGGATTAGTTAGAATTGTTCATGACGAAGATTTTGTACCTTATTTACCTCCAAATTATAGAACTTCTGGTGTTGAATTCTTTATTCAAAAGAAACATTTACCTCATAGAAAAGCGGATATAATTTTTCATGGAACAAGAACTTTAACAAATGATTTCCACATAGACACAAGTAGAAGAAGATACTTCATTGAAAGATTAATACATGCTTATGAACATAGAACATACTTTCTAGGAATAAATGAATGTTGGGGGTTTTAATATATATGAATTTTACCCTACAGCCTAATAGTGTCCTTACTAAAATTACATAATATATTATATAATTTGCTTATATAATCGAATTTTTTTGCCAAAAAAAAAAAAGAATTACAAATTGAACAAAAGTGAAAACTTCAAAAAGCATCAATCTAAGTTTTATTTGACATAATAACAATAAGATGGTCCATTTATTCGGTAAACACTTCAAAGGTAAAGAAGTCATAAGAGTATGTAAAACATGAACAAACATTTGAACTTTTTTCTTTTTTTGTTGTTGTTGTTGTTGTTGGGATTATGATCTTTCAAAAGTTAACAAAAAACAAACAAATAAAAAATTAACAATCAAGCAAAACAAGTTGTACTAACTAATCTACCATTAATTGTTTATAGTATGCTTTAAAAACAAAGTTTTATGGTATCAAATGGGAAGATATTCACAGAATATGTAATTCATTATATTTATACCCAAAAATGAAGATGGCTGATTTATCTGAAACTCATATTATGGCATTAACAAAAGAATTAAATGGTTTGACGATTGAAGAATCCGCTAGACGTATAGTTCGTGAAAATATTCAACACAAGATAGCAATAGGTTCTTATGCTGGTATTAGACATAAATGGCATTTACCAGTTAAAGGTCAAACTACTAGAAATAATGCTAATACTGCAAGAAAATTAAATAAACCAAATAGACTTGGTTAGAAAACCTATAAAAGAAGAAGAAGAAGATAATGATGATGAATAAGTTGGATATATTGTTTCCGAGAAAACAAATCAATATAGAGGAGTAATGTGATATTTCTTTGTTGATTTAAAGAAACCTTGTATATATTAGAACTTTAATGATTTACATGTTATATTAATTTATAAATTACAATATTTATTATAAATAGTTCATTTTTATGTAATAATCAAATCCTTTAAACCTCATAATCTTTATCAAAACCTTTCCATTCTGTTAACTCCATTAAATGCCTCATTGTCGGTCTACCATGAGGACAATTCCAAGGTTTATCTAAAGTACCCAAATTTCTAACAACTCTTTCCATAGTTTTATAATTTAATGATCTACCAATCATTATACTCTTTCTACAAGCTCTCATTGCAAACATTGATCTAATTTTGGAAATTCTAACACTTGAAACATTACCTGGATTTTCTCTAATTAAATGAATTAATTCATTTAAATCATTAATATCAAAAGTTGTTTTTTTAGAAATTGGTAATGATATTAAACTTATTTTTGAACCAGGTTCTGCATCTTCATTAACTTTAATTTTAAATCCATTTTTAATAAATACTTCAAGATTATCTAAAACTAATAATTCATCTAAAATATTTAATTCAAGAGTTTGTGGAATAACTAATGGTTGATTATCAAAAACTGTTTCTCTTTGAAGTGTTTCAAAATTATATTTTTCATCAGATGCATGTTGATCAATAATAAATAAATCTCTTTTAAAATCTTTTTCATGATCTCTAATAACTAATATGAATCCAAGATTAAATTGGCCAATAATCCGCATTTTAGCAAAATCTTTCTTTGATACTGTTAAACTTAATAAATCTTCTGCAGATTGTTGATCTTCAATATCATCAAAGTTTATATCATTATTATCAATTTCTTTTTTAGTTTTAGCTTTTTTATTAATGATATTTGTAAGTTTAAATGTTTTTGGTGTTGATATTGTATAAGAATAATTTTGAATTTGAGATTTTAAATTTTTTGATGGAGTATTAATAAGTTTATAATCTTGTTTTGATAAAGGTAATGAACTTTGAATTTGAGTAATAGTTGTTCTATCATTGTGACTATGGTGACAATTTGAATGATCATGATCTTCATTGCCATCAATACAATCTTGTTCATTATCTGAAACTTCATCATTTAGTTCCTTTTCTCTTTCGATATAATCATCATCATTAGTTTTATTATTATTGCTTCTATTTTCTTCCTTAATGATATCTTCACTGTGAGATAATTCTTCATCATCCTCTAAATCTTGAACACCCTCTTCATCTTCTTGTAGCTCTGAATCCGATTTAAATGATAATTTTCCTTCTTGACTTAATACAACATCTTCAACACTTTCTTGATCATCAATCTTCATAAATACTGATTCAATGGTAGGCTGTTGAGATTTATTTGTAATTTTAGGCTTTGAACTTGATGTATCTGGTCTAAGAATACCACCTAACATAAATGATGATAAATCACGAACTAGTGTCCTCTTTGCAGGTCTTGCAGTTAAAATTTGTTGAACTTCTCTATTTGATGGTCCACTTATTTTAGTAACTTTATAAGATTCTGGAAAATCTTCTGATGTTTTTCTCTTTAGTGGATTAGGTTTATCATTAACATCAACTTCTTCTTGAACATCATCATCTTCATTCATATCTATGAAAGTTGTGCTACTTGTTTCATTTGGATCAGGATCATCATCATTATCATTATCATCAGCTTCATTATCTTCTTCTTCTGATTCATCAATCTGAGTATCTAATATTGATGTTGAAACTGATTTATTTTGAAAACTTAAGATTTTTTCTTCTTCATAATCATCTTCATCCTCTTTCTCTTCAACTTTAACAAATTTTGGTTGAGTAAATTGACTTTTTGGAATAGTTAAATCTTGTAATTCAAAAAATTCATATAATTGTTCTTTAAATTGATCAATAACTTCAACTTCATTATGAATCAAAACAGTTCTTTTATCAGGTGTAACATTCAAATCCAAGAAAATTGGATCAATATTAAAATTTAAAACAATCATTGGATATTGTAAATGATTAAATGATTTATAAGTTTCATTAATGACCTTATTAAATTTTTGCATTAAAATTGGTCTTTTATTGATAAATAAATTTTGCCTATCACTTGAACTTCTACCATAACCAAATGAAGGTTTTGATATAAACCCTGAAATTTCAATTATATAATCTGTATTAACATTTAAAACCTTTAATCTTGATCTAATGTTATTTAAATTTAATGTAAAATTTACTGGTATTAAACCTGTCATACCTTGTAATCCATAAATATTTGTAATATTATTCTTTAATGAACCACCATTTGTTTTAAACACTATTGATTTTTTTCCTTTTGGATTAATATTATAAACTGATATTGAAATTTTTAAAGAGAATAATGAAACTGATTGTAAAAACATAATACATTTTGAAAATTCTCTCTTTATATTCTTTATAAAATCTTTTCTTCTAACAGGTAAATTTTCAAATAAATCTGTGAATGTTGTTGTTGTACCTTTACCTCTAGATGTCTTTGAAGTTTGTATTAATTTTCCATTATGATCAAATGTTAAGCCATGAGCAATTGGTGGATTTGTAGATGTTATAATTTTTAAATTTGAAATTGCAGATAAAGAACTCATTGCTTCACCTCTGAACCCACGAGTTGTTACTGTTGAAACATCTTCAAAGTTTGATATTTTGGATGTATAATGCTTAAGACAGATTGATTCAAAATCATCTTGTGATATACCTGAACCATTATCACTAACTTCAATTGATTCTAACCCATAGTTCTTAAATATTATTTCGACTGAAGAAGATTTAGCATCTATACTATTTTCCACCACTTCTTTCACAGCAGTTGTAAGATCTGTAATGACTTGACCTGAAGTAATTCTATGTATATCTTCATGTGAGATGCTCTGTATACCTTTACTCATCTTCTTATTAATTATGGTTATTTTGATTTTGGTAATGGAACGAACGCGTAAACATTTTTTTTTTATATGAGGGCAAAAATTTCAAAATTGTACTTAAAGCTCTATATAGAAATAACTAATAAATGAAAACAACAATATCAAACATCAATAAAACACTGAGAGAGTTTTTGTACATATGGTGTAATTCTATTCTTTATGAACGTGGTGTTTATTCAGATACAAGTTTTCAGGAAAAGAATGGGTTTAATTTGAGAGTACGAGTAACTAGACATCCAGCTGTTAAAAATTATTTATTAAAATTTATAGATGATGAAATAATATCAAATTTAAAAGTTATTAAAAGTGTTTCATTAGTAATATTTGATATTAAGACACATATAAATATTGAGAGATATTTATTAAATCTTCAAAATTATCTCCATTTAAACAGATCAAAAAAGGTTAATGATAATGATGAAGATATTGAAGAAGGAGTTATTGAACTTGAGTTAAACGATGATAATGATGATACAATAGGTTGGAAATCTATATATGAACAATTCAGATCACAATTATACTATCTTTTGACTAAAATACGACAATTGGGCTCTTTAAAACATTATGAAGATTTATCTTTTACTTTTATAGTAGAAACTATTGATGATGATTTAATAAATGGAATAAATTTTAATGATAATTGGATATTAGCAGAGAATCAAAACCATGAATTAAGAGATCAAATAAAGGGCAATGATATAGAGAAGAAACCAAAGGTGATATTAACACCATTAAGAACTATTGATATTGGGCCTTTCATAATTTATTCATCCATTGAAACGGTAATCAGGGATGATGATTTGAAAATTTAATCAATGTTACAATTAACTACAAAATGAACACTTATTTTCTAGACATTAATATTATTTATTTATTTATTTATTTGTTAGGTTTATAATTATAAATATATCTTTTTTTTTTTTTTTGAAGGGGAGATTTATATATATATATATTTTTTTTAAAAAATTCATTAATCAAGATTCATTGTTTTTTTTAAATTTTCATACATTAAATAACTTATTGAAACAGCAGGTATAACTTTTGCTAAATTTGGAACTAAACCTTTAAATAAACCTGGATAACCTTCTCTTTGAACAGTTTTATGTAATACATCAAAGAATCCATCATATCTATATGGATGAGCAAAAGTGCCTTGAGCTTGTAATCTTGTTCTTAATAAATTAATTGGATAAACAATTGAAGCACCAATAGTACCACTAAAAGCACCCATTGGTAATACTACCAAATTTGATATTTGGACATTATCAGGTGAACAATTTAATTTTGTTGCTTGTCTATTAATATACCATTTTTTCATTGCACTAAAAGTACCTAAATCTAATGCAGCATAAGGGAAAATACCTGTTAAACCAACTAAAACACCTCTATAAAAAATTCTTAAACCACCTTCTTTATACATTTGTTTTGCAGTTATTAATAATTGATTTTTATCATGAAGTGAAGCACATTGAACTCTATATTTCAATGTATCTATTGGATAAACAGTAAATTGGGCAACAACACCACCAAAACCACCAGCAATATAAGTTGAAATTCTTGATAATCTTGAAGTATCTTCAACACCTTCAACTTTTGCTAATATTTTTTTAAAAAATTCAAAAGAACCAAATTTCATTGAAGATTCTGGGAAAATTTTTAAAACGTTTAAACCATTACCAACATAAAAACCTTTTAAACCACCTTGTTTATAAATTGTTTCAGCAGCTTTAATTAAAGGAGATTTTATTTTTTCAACAGGTATATGTTGACTTGAACTAATTTTATTTTTATTTGTTAATAAAGTTGAACTTAAATCAGTTCTTGCAATTAAAAAAACTTTAATTCTATCAAATGGAGCAGTACAAGTTCTTGAAACAACACCACTTAAACCACCAGCTATAAAATAACCAAAAGATTTTAAGAAATCATTTGAAACAGTAATATCACCTTCAGAATTTAAATCTGATTCATTTAATAAAACATAAGCAGTTTTTAATCTTGAACCATTTAATCTTGGTACAAATAATAAGAAATTTTTCCATTCATCATAAGTAATATATTTTGAATTTGAATCATCATTATTTTTTTTATTTTTTAATAATTTTAAAAATTCTTTAAATTCTTTATCAATTTCTTCTTGATCTAATTTTGAAATTGTTTTT